>JAPEVG010000004.1:182136-199001 GCA_029747595.1 Trametes cubensis
CCNTCCNCNNATAGCTTGCGCTCCGACTGGATGTGAACACTTTTGTGGTGGGCCGCACATCGGTCAGCTGCGGTGTGCGCCCTCCCGCCCTCTCTGTAGAGCTAGCAAGGCCCGCTCGACATTGACCCAACCTGGATCTTTCGCAGGAGTCCAATCACGAGTASCTTCACAGASATCGAGGTTCGGGAAAAGCCTGTCCAACAGGAGCGCCATATCGAACAGTGMTTCGTATGAAGCGTGCTTGCTGAGCGTGCAGATACGGAAGATCTCCAGCTCGTGGWCCAACTTGGGGAACTTGCGTGGCGGAGGCAACAAGTGATGATTAAGCACTGGGATGACGARGTGACGCAGGCCGGGATGATTCTGGGCAAACCGAGCGAGGTCTGCTATGCGTGGCGCCAACTGCACGCCATCATCCTGTAAGAAGAAAGAGCGAGTGTCTTCAATACGGAAGACGGAGAGGTTGGGCCAGGCGTTCACTATCTTCGCAAAATCGCGGTAAGAGARGGACCCAAACGCGTTCTCATAGATGATGGYAATGTGTGTGAGGTGGGCCTTGGGYAGGAGCGGTCGGAGGAAGCGACGCGCGGCGATCTCTTCGTTAAGAAGATCTTGGTCGCAACAGAGGTGGAGAGAGATGTGGTGGACGTGCGGTGAGATATACTCARCGATACGATTGAAACAAGCGAAGATATCTTCGGTCGGCGTATGCTCGATATYATTGAACTGTACGTCGAGCACTTCCAAGGCGGGACCTGCGGCGTACTCGACCAGTTTTGCGATATCGTAGGGATTCCCYTTGAYACACAGATTACGTAGTGTGTTCCGGAGWGGCGAATCGGGGTTGCCAGGAGGAAACAAGTCCTCATCGAGTTCGTCGATTGTGAGAGTGAGCGAGCGGAGATCTATGATCTCCCAGATATGTACGAGGCGGCTTGAGAGAGGCATGTGTATGGAAGCGACATGRAGATGCTGCAGCGCAGGCAGGCCGGTCAAATGGAGAAGCGTCRCGCCRCTGGAAGGGTGTACGAGCGAACCGGTGGAACCATCCAGAGCGATCCTAGAGTCAACYGTGAGGCTTTCTAGAGAAGCGAAAATGGGTYCTAAGTGGGAGCACAAGCYCTGTACGGCRACATCTTCTGAGACATGGTCCCTATCAATATCGGTGGAGATCTCTAGGTGTCGGATGGTTGGAGATGCAAGGATGACGGGGCCAGGATCGAAGGCCGAGATCAGCAGCGGTGCAAGATACTGTAGGCGGGGACAAAGCGGGCGGCCTTTGCACCATTTGGACAGAATCAACCAAACTGTTGGCGATATCGATGATGTCCCTGGATCCACCTGGTATCGAGACTTGGGGTCGGTCTGGGGCTCACGCCAGTGAAGCTCGCGTACGCTGTAGGTGTACAGTTTGAAGCGCTCCCACTCCGCAGGCGTGATGTCGCGCACCAAKACCTGGTGAATAAATCAGCATTTTGGTGAATGAGAGGTATGAAGAGTGGAGGAGAGCGCCTTGATACATACGCAGACGTCGTCCTCTATCGCCATACAGGGCAGTACGAGTAGGAGTTCGGATATGTCGTCAACGACCGTCCATAAGACCTTCAGCGCAGGCACTTCCCACGCACGACAGACTCGAGCGGCGCGGGCAAGAGCCGTTTTGCGTTGAGTCCTGTGGTGTCTGTACTGGGGAGTGTCCGTTATCCTCAGCGGCCCGGGCGCAAGGTGGCTGAAAATCTCCGTTGCGAGCTCCTCGCAGCGGAAGACATGGTTAGCGGACATCAACCCGAAGCTGGCTGGCGACGATGAGATCCGTCAACTTCTGCGCTTCTAGAGCTTTCCCCGTGGATGCAGTTGGTAGCAGTTGGTAGCTGGTGGCTTGGACAAGCCATCTACAGCGACTCGTCGCGATTCGCGGTGTAGTCTAGATTCCCACGGTAACATTTTGGCGTTTTGGCGCCAACGCCTTGGATCTTCAAATTCATTGAAGCTGGCTGTCAGTTCGACAGTTCGAAAAGCGACTTCATTAATCTGTGATGCTTAATTCCTTCGCGGAACTCAATTTGCTGTTGGGTGGATTGGGGTAGAATTGTACAAAGGAAAATGTATCTGTACAGATCAAGACTTCGAAGATATTCGGATGACGATCACGAAAAGTGTCGACACTCTGGCAAACCATGAAGTGCCTCGTTTCCAATCAGTCCCGGTGAACACCTCTACGTCCTGCCTGCAGAGCCAAGAGGAACCGCTCCACCTGATCCCATTCTTGCTCTTTACCAGCTGAGGTTTTCATGGCTTGGAATTGAGGTCTGCAGAGGTCGAGATTCGGGAAAAGCCTGTCCAATAGCAGCGCGACGGCAAAGAAGTTGTACTGGTGGCCAACGTAACGAACGAATAGGCAGACCCGTAGAATCTCCAGTGGGTGATCCAGCTGCGGGATCTGGTGCGTTGCGGGCAGGGTATACAGCGCCAGCGTCGGCACAACGAGGTGTCGGAGATATGGATGGTGCTTTGCAAATTGCGCGAGGTCTTCCAGATCAGGGGCTGAATCGTGCTGTGAGGTAGAGTTGAGGCGGTGACTGCTACAGGTTTCCTCGATGCGGAGCACGGTAAGGTTAGGCCATGCGTCGACCACGTCGGTCAAGGCTTGCCGCGAGAACGGCCCGTACACGTCGTCATAAATGAGAGCGATGTGCTCCAGATGCGACTTGGACACAAGGTGTCGGAGAAAATCGTGAGCGGGAAGGAAGGTGAGTTGCGAGTCCAGGTCCCCTGAGAAGGTCAATGATATTTGAATGATATCCTGCGAGATGCGTCCGACGATGCGCTGGAAGACTTCATAGAGGGCATTGGGTGGATTTCTTCTGAGACCTTGGAACGTCACGGAGAGTACCTCCATTGCAGTTCCCGCAGCATACTCGACGAATTGTGCCAGTGGGTATGGATCGCCTGAGAGATGTAGCTCGCGCAGCGAGTTACGGAGAGGAGAACGGGATTCAGCGGGAAGAAAGACGTCTTCGTCGAGGCTCTCGATTGTCAGCGCAAGCGAGCAAAGGTTCATGTTCTCTAGCACAGTGATGAGGGCCGTAGAGAGCTTTGTGGTGGTTAAACCAAGTTCTAAACTCCGCAGTGCGCGTAGATCCCCTAAGTCGAGGATGTGTACCTCATCCACAGGGCTTGATAGAATGGCGCCGAGGAGGTCGAGATCAGACGATGGACCGATTGTCAGACTCTCCAGCGACGTGAGCATGGGTTGCATGTGCGAAAATAAGCTTGCTATGATGTATTCATCCGCAGGGCCCTCACCGGCGAGAGATACCTCAAGCTCCAAGTGTCGAATGGTTGGGGAGACAAATATGAGTGGGCCTGGTTCATCGGGAGAGATAGGGAGAGCGGCGAGGTATTGTAGGCGAGGGCAAAGACCTTGACGTGGGCACAACCTAGAGAGGATGAACCAAACCGAGGCAGGTATCAATGCGCGGCGACCCTGCATCGACTTGTCTCTGGGATCAACCGGGTCGGTTGGGGGGTTACGCCAGTGTAATTCGCGAACACGGCTGGCATACTCTTGGAAACGTTCCCATTCTGCCGGGCGGATGTCACGGGTGAACACCTGGCAACAGAGAATGAAGGCTGCGCGTTAGTGGGACATTTAGCAGATAGAGCAATGTACTTACGGCAGTGAGATACTCTTCGACAGAGTAGGGCGGTAGTAAAGATAGCAGGTTGTGTATGTCGTCAACAACTCGCCACAACACGTTCAAAGCGGGGTCGGACCAAGCGCGACAGACACAGGCAGCGCGAGCGAGAGTCGTTTGTCGCTGGCGCCTGCACAATCTGTATTGGACTGTGTCCGTCTTTCGTAGTGGGCCAGGCGCGAGGTGGTTGAAAATCTCCGTTGCGGACTCCTCGCAACGGAAGACATGAGCGGCGGACATCTGCCGGGCCAAGCCGGACAACGGGACCGGGCACACTGTCTGCTCTTGAGAGCTGGGCCTTTTGATCTGTGAAATGCGGTCGGTCGTTGGTACGTTAGGACTTGGAGTGAGTCCGACCACAAACTTGAACTTTGTCTCAAGACTGTGCACCATGTGCACGTGGCACAAAGCCTAATCTAGGGTTCCCACGCCGGTGGACGTCTTAGCGCGCATATGTATGGTTATTGCTCAATGCTGTACGAGAAACAAGACCGCAGGGTCTTTGGTGGTCCTCAAGAAGGTCGCTTGCTGTATCTTACCAAATTTATCGTACATTACAAAGGAGTTTCTACGAAAAAGTGGCATCGATCGTAATCCTCGTCGTCTCTCCCCCCCAAGTCCCCCAGTAGTGGAATGGCCCCCCGGACTAGTCTGAAACACGAGAGCACGAATCAGTTTACAAGACAAGCATGTGGATAAGAGCGAATGTGACTATAGACCTACGCGGCATGCAGAGGAACGGTTTCAACCGTTCAAGTATCCAGTCCAAACTGCTCGAACACTGCGCCGTTGATGTTGTAGCACGTGTTCACCGTTGGGATTGAAAGCCAATTCGTGCAATTCCCCGGCGCGATGTCGACCGAGTACGGCAGGCCAGCGTTGCTCGGTTGCTGGATGATGACCGAGATGAACTGGCCGGCGAAGTAGCAGCTGCCCTCGTTTCGGCCTTCGAGGTCCCACGAAGTGCAGCCAACGCAGTTCGCCTCCATGCACGTGAACAGATTCGCGGGATATATGGACTGGCGAGCAAGTAGCGAGCCGTCGATGGGTTCTGAGGGAGGGGGAGTGCCACCGCCTGGAAGGGTCTGTCTAGGGGCAGCTAGCGGAGACGCGACGCCGAGCCCGGCAATGACGAGGAAAGGCGCGTTCGTGTCAGGGCCCAAGATGGGACTCGCGCGGACGATTGCGCTAAGTAGAGCAAAAGCGACAGCAGGTGGTAGGCCGTACATTGTCTGCGCGGAGACGTCGATGATTGGCACAGCGCGGTATGTTCAAGTACGCTGGCATGATTGCATATATACCCGCTGTGGCCCAGAGTCTGTGTCCAGGAGTACACCTGGTGATCCGGAGAAGACGGCCGCAAACATAACTCCAGAAGTCGACCGGTATCGCGGCACTGCTAGACTTCGGGCTTTGCGAGTTCTGAGTGCTGCAGATCCTAGTGCCTGAGTCTGACGTCGCGCAGATGACCAGGGTATGATGCCTAGGATATCCTGGATTGAGACTGGGTCATGACAGTTTACGTAGAAGACGCAGCTGTTCCTCATGTACAGTTAGTCCAGAGCACCGGGATGGGACTGCGCACATAAAAGAAAGACTAGAAAAGCCACCAATTATGCCGTTTGGAATCTCCACGTTTAGCAGAGTCAAACTCGGTAGCGGCGTTGAGGTGGCTCATCAATCCAGGTACCAAGGCCATGGTACCTGCATCTAGAGCGACAGCGTAGTGAGGGCCTAGTGAATATCTGTTCAATCTGGCTTTCAGCAGGCCAGGTCAGATGTCCTCTGCGCACCATTCAGGAGCAGAAGGTAGGCATTCGATATTGCAGTAGTCACGGCAGACCGCGAGAGTTCTTTGCAAACGGCCTAGGTGGGTGAGCTAAGACTGTAGGCAGGCATTTTCACAGTAGAAATATTGAAGCGGCCTATGTGTGAACCGGTCTGTGAGGATGATTGCAGCGGCAGAGGTTATGGATCCGGGTGGTTAACGTTGCAGATCACCGTGTAGTAGCGTGGAGAGCTCTCAGCTGTGGTCGGCAAAGTCGGTGTGACGCCCATATGTTCCCACGGTTACCATATTGGTTGAATGGTGCGCGCTCAAACTTCAAGCTTTCAAGCTTCAAGCGCTAGCCTGCTCTGCACCACCATTAGTACAAGCTCTACAAGCAAGTAAGATTCGCATCCACCAATGTTTTCTTAGCACTTTGCCATGCTCATGAATTTGCGAAAGCTTTTTCGAGGCTCCCTGAAGTACGGGTATACGTACGGGCTGTCCTCGCATCACAACCCCATCTAACTCGAAGCTTAGCAGATTCATCGCAAACCCTTGCCTTTCTATAAAGCCCACCAATTCTCGATTCTCGCTCAATGGGCCACTAAGACGCGCCAAGAACTTCTACCCATTAGGTGAACAAAGATTATCTTCAGAACGTGATATTCAGGCACTGACCGTCGCGCGAGAACACACGTATCATCCGGTGTAAACCAGATATCATGAAGTCGAGGCTTGTTCCCTCTAACTCATCGCAGGTCTTCCGCGCCTGCGCGCGCCCTTACCGCCGTTCTGCCTTCCACCTGATATCTTCATCTGTTCGTCACCATCACGCTAACGGGGCCGACGGGAATCGAACCACACCATTGCCGCCGACTTTTCGCAGCTTGTATCGATTGTTTCTTCGAGCTACATCTGCCTCTGTCCTTGCACAGCCCAAAGTCACCACGAGATTGAGGCGGCTCTGGCGTCCAACATTCGACCAAGCGGCCGAAGTCATTCGTCAGATCGACGATGACCGGCTCCCAGCTTCTCAGCGTAGCAACCTCGTGCGCTGGTACATGCGATGGGAAATACGAGGTGAGTATCTCACCTGCCATGCGCCTTGATGAACTGGAAACACTGATCTGCACACCGCTTATGCTCTGCTCGCACGTCCACCGTGCTCGGTCGCCGTGTGCCTCCCCGACCTCGCGTTTGCTGGCTATGCTAACCTCGCATGTCGGATGTGGTTCTTTGCTGTCGCTTCAGTCGACAACACACTTTCACTTCTCTACCGTTCTGCGGTATCTCGTGGTCTCCCTCATCGCATAACTCAGAACCTGAGCCACATGAGCTTGATCGATGCGAAAATACGCAATCCCATTCAACCTACCAAGCGCCCATGGCGCGGTCAGCTCCCACAAAACGCTCCCGAATACGAAAGACAGCCTATCAAACCGCTCACCCCTGCACAGGTGGAACATGACTCGCATTACCATCTCGCTCGGCGCTTTCTGGGGGAACTGGTCGGGATGGCGGAAGGATGGAGCGGCATCTCATTGGGTAGAACGCAACAGCGACGCTGATTGGCGGTCGATTTGTTTCCGCTTTTGCCAATGCCGGAGACGGTTGGGTCTTTTCTCCGACTCAGATGCAGGCCTGGGTGTGGGCTATGCCCTGGTCATATAGCCTTTGTGTTGGGATTTGGGTGTATGCGCCCAGGTGGTAAGATGGCTGTTCGCTATCGTAGGTCCTGGCACAGATGCTCACATAACCGATATTCGCGTATCCATGACTCGCGGTTTGCCGATTGGTCTTCACGCGAAGTTAAGCCATTGGGTTTATCGACGGTCGGGCACAAGACTGTAGGACAAGGCTCAGCTTGTACGTTTTATGTGCTGCTCTTAGCTGCAGCGGAACGCTTATGTGACTCTCTGCATCCAGACAATATGCCGCGCCCACTGTGGACGTTTGCACACCAGCGTGTGTATATCCCGTTGATCGACCGAAGAATATTCCTCCTACTTCTGCTATAACGGCATGCCATTAAGGGACCATTGTGCTTCTTCAAGAACCCCTTGCTTTCTCGAAGTGTAACTGTTTCTGGAAGACGTCGGTGTGAGGATGCGACCGCCGCCGTCCCGCATGGGGCATGGTCGGGTCAGGACTGATGAGATCTATCAAAGAGCGGACGATTGATCCAGCAACGGACGTGCCGCCAATGAAGCGCCCAAGACTGAACGGCTCAATCCCACTCAGCCACCACCACGTCAAGACTTGGTCGTGTGAACATATCCGTCAGTAAGCAGTGAGTGGTGAGTGGCGAGTAACAACTCTGGTAACTGAGCTACAACGCTGATTTCCTAGTACACACTGTAGGTGCACGCTATCGCCGCGTTGCCACAAGCAAGGCCCTGAAGATCTCATTGATCGCACGGGCGGGAAGAGTAGCTCCTCTCATGATATCTGTGTTTGCTCTGTGATGATAGCTGACTCCTATTTAGCGGGACGTGAGTTGCTTCTTCATGCATCTTGACGGTTGGGGCCTGGCCTTGCAGATCAGACGCTTGAGCGAGCCACTCACATCTCGAGAAAGCTACGCCCGCGGCGGGCCACGCGTGATTGATGAATACCGAACTCTGCAGATCACTTCAGTAGGGCTGTCCATTATATCATCTCGTCAAGGGCGCCAGGATACAGGATACATATACGACGGGCAAAGTCACACCCTGATCGCTCCCCGTCACCTATTCCCGCACGCTGTACGATGAGCCGTTCTCCCATCGCTACCACGTCAATCATTGGCAGCGGTCTCCATCATCATGCAGCAAGCGTTCGATGGCCCCATGGCGGCTCCCCTTCCTCTTCTTCGTCGACATGCGCACGCGGCAGCGCATACATATCCCTCAGCGTGGGCGTCTCGTCCCACCCACTTTCGTTCCTTCTCCCCCTTCCTTCTCCCCGTTCTGCTTGTTTCCCCTCTGCGCCCATGGCGCTTCCGGTCTCCGGACAACGAGGATTCCAGGATTCGACGCACAAGATGGCCGCTGTGCGACCAAAGCTTGCCGTAGCCCCGTCTGGAGCGGTGCGTGCCTGGAGCACTGTGGACTCAACGGCGCCTTCAGCGTCGACCAGCTTCTTGGATATGAGGTCTTCAAGTCCCGCTGGTCCCAGTGCTCCCGGGCCGAGTGCTGCGACAACGGCGAAAGGCAAGGTAACGTCTCACACCGCATGCACTGCCTATGGATCGTTTCAGACTAACGCTCGTGTGGGCAGGCAACAGCGGCGCCCCAGCCTAATGTCAAGAAAATGCGACGGAGAGTGGCTCTCCTGACTGGTGTACACCTCAACCTCCCGAGTTCTCCTGTCACCGGACCATCACCACCAGGCTCTTCGCGCGAAATGGCGTGGACGTTCACTGCAGAGTGGGATTCGGCGCACGATGAAATCGTCTTCAGCGAAGTCGAGAGCGGAAGCTCTGCCTCTTCGTCTTCATCTTCGACATCGTCCCTCCCGCACTTTGTCGCCAGTCCTGTCCCCTTTGACGTGGATGAGGACGAGATCTTCGACGTTGACGTGCTAAGCGCTCCTCCCGTCACAACTGCCCCCTCCCATTTCTCCGACATGCGATCTGGCATGCAATCCTCCTCACCCTCTTCGTCCGCCGCTTCTTCCCCTTCCTCCCCCGCCGTTTCAGACATCTTCGACTTCTACACGAGTACACCCAGTACACTGTCCTTTGCGCACCACGAACGGAATGATTCCGTCTCCACCGCTCCTTCTTCGCCTGTTGGTCCTCTTTCGCCTACCGAACAATCTCCGCCGTCCTACTCTGACAGCCGTCACGACCCGCCCATCATTTCGGTCACATTCTACCATGAGACCGAGGACCCCGCGCGCGGAGGCACGAACATGCACCCTGGTGCGACAGTGTCTGCGTTCGACGCATACTCCTTTGACTTCCCTTCGTTCCACGAAAAGCGGGTGATGTCGCCCCCAGCATCCGGTCTCAACCGTCCTGCGATCTCTCGAAGGCCACTGCCGCCTGTACCTGTCCGGTCATCCTCGATGGGAGCCGTGCAATCAGGATCCGGAGCCCAGCTGCGGTCGGTTCGGGACGATGTACGTCTCCAGCGAGCATCGTCATCGCTATAGGCTGGCTAGTTGTCTAACTAGAGATGCCGTAACAGCGCTCGATTGTGACGAGGGCGATGCCGTCCTCCTACTCTTCTCCCATCCCGAGGCCACTCCACGCGCGTGCTGCGAGTCTCGAATATACTGGACATGGGAAGACGAAGGGAACGTCGGGAACCCGACCGCGGGAGAACGGCGCAGGGAAACATTCTCGGTCAATCAGCGCAGCACAACCTGGGAGCCACCGTTGATTCTTGGTGCTTTCTCCAGTTGCACTTTCGCCGCTTTCGACTTTGCATTCGTACTTTTATACTGTACTTTCTATTCCTTGTTCTCGCATCCGACACTGTCGCGTGTCGCGGGCGAAGTTTTTTCTTTCCGCGTGTCCAGCCCGCATCCATTCGATTCTCTTCCTTAACTTTATTCGTTGCTGGCCACTTCCCCTCCCCCTCCTCCTCCTTCATACCCTTTCTTTATTCTATCCTATCCGGGCTCGCCGCCGCCATGTGTACATTAGAGTCCGCGACCCAAACCCCCCCGCCGTGCACGAATCATTTGCACACTATTGGCATGGACGCACTGTACTTCCCGCACCGGTCTACAAAATGTATGTTCCATGCGCACCTATCCGCTACGCACGCTATAATGTGTACGAACAGCAGCGCTACATCGTGCCATCCTGACGCGCCCGCATCGACATCCTGATCGATATCGCGATCGCTAGCTGAATGTTGAACTGTGACCGAGGGAGGCGACACAGTGCTCCGCCTACCGACCCAGTCGCCGACACTCGCAGGACGCACAGCACTCGGCACCCCGAAGGCCCGTCATAGCGCCTAATTTCACAGTTACCTGAGTACATGAGAGCTCGACATCTCGATATCCGGATGCGGTGTTCTGAGAGGATGATGCCGTCTGATCAACTTCCTCGGTCTACATGGTAATTGCCTGCCTGCGTGTCTGTATCTGATAGCCTTGCAGGGACGCGCCTCGCTGCCATTGGATGGTCGGTGGGCCCGCATGGCTGCAGGGCGAGTGTGGGCACGACCTTCGCTCGTGCATGTATCGGCGGAGATGACACGCGTACAGTGTACATACCCGCGCTGCAGTGAGAATACCGCAGTGGCAGACCTGGAACAGGTACAAAGTCTGCGTCGATGCGAGCAGGGACGGAGGAAGGGCCTCTTTGCTTGAGTCTATACATTGCCGCAGCTGGGACAGCATTGAGAAGCGAGAAGCATAACCCCGAGAGAGGTTCGCAGATACTGTGCATCCAAGAAGACATACAACCATCGGTCATCTATGAGAACAAAGATACCGGCGTAGTACCAGAACTCAATGTCGTGGGTACCACCAAACGCATAACAATCTATCGTGAACTCTCCTCCAAGCATCAGGCACTGGGACTCCATTCCTGCGCAGCTGACGACTGTCGTTCCCTCATGGACGCCTCAACGCGCGCCATGGCACTCGCGACGTCCTTGCAGAACGCGTCTTCGCCAAGGAGACTAACGATTCCTGCCTTCTCGAACGACAGGAGCGGCCCGGGTTTGAGATGGGTGATGTACAGACCGACGCCGCGGTTCTGTAGATGATCACCCGACACACGTCAAGGCGTCGCGCGCCACACGACGACGGGGTTGGGGATGGTGTCAATGACAGGAACAGTCAGCAAAGCACGATTTGACGAACAAATACCTGGTCCCGACGTACCTTGTACGTTTCCACCAATTCGTAAAAGATCTGTACCGCTCTGTGCAAGATGCGCCGCGGCGGTCAGCGGCCAGGTCTGTTTGTAGCGGCGGGCCAAACGAAACGAGATGAAAGGACAACTCACGAAGCGTCGATGGTGTCTACGTCCGCGAGATGGAAGACAAGGACGTTCGCATCGTGCCTGTGTGGCTCGTCGGCTGGGTGATGCTTGTCGTGCCCGTAGAGCTCGAGCCGCCGCAGTCGTTCTGCGTGCGGGGGGCGAACATCGTGCGCAGCATCAGCGCCCGTCCTGATGCATTAAGCAGCCTGAACGGCTGCATGGAGCAACACGCACCTTTCAGCTGTGCGGTGTTTGCTATTCATCGGTGGCGCCCGACCCAAGGCGATAGAGGTCAGTACCGGTCGTGTGCGACGGTAAGAGCTAGGGTGGGACCGGAGCATGAGCAAGGTCCGCGAACGTACCAAAGTCGAGGTTCTCTCTGATGCGGACGATCAGCACGCCCTGGGCATCCTCTTCTGCTTCGGGATTCTCGTCAATCGGCTTCCACCTCTCCGTTCCAGGAATGCGGCCCTAGTGTGCGTAAAGTAGAGTGAGACAGTAAATTCTCGAGAGTTGATCGCAGGCGCAATAAGAGTGGAAGCAGGAGCAGGAGCAGGGGAAGAAGCGACTAACCAAAATTGTCATGCGGGGCCGGGACGAGCGCCTGACGACGAGCAGGAGCGAGATGACAACGCTGACTGCGATCCCGATCTCGACGTTCCAGATGATAGTTAGCACAAACGTGAGCGTCATGAGCGCAAGGTCGATCCACGCCTTCATCCTAATGCGCGCCACTCATCAGCATAATGCGCAGACTAGTTAATCTGGCTACCCCGCCATGGCGGAGTCGCAGGTGGATTGCCATTCGGCGCGAGCTGGGAACTCACCTCCAGTAGAAGATGGCGTCATGAGGGAGCTCCCCGAGCAGCGAGAACACGATCAAGCAGATGCTGTGATCAACGTTTAGTTCATCGATATCATCAGGAGACAGGAACCATGCGGTGCACTGGTGTGGTACCACTCACATAGAGGCAAGCACACATTTCGGGAGGTAGTATAACCAAGGGAGGAGGAAGAACGTGGCGAGCAGGACGATAGTCGAGCATACGAGCGACGCCATCTGGGTGCGTCCTCCAAGGTCTCCATTGAGCTTCGACCTGTTCCCCGAGAAGTTAGTTACCCTCTGACCTAACGGAACACATACGCAGGTCCGGTAGGAGCGGCGAATCGGCGGGGCATCCCCTCCTGCGACAACTGCTCACCTAGTGATAGACCCGTAAGCAGGCAGCGTGCCGGGCACGAACGATCCGACGATGTTGCCCGCGCCGAGCGCGACGAGCTCGCGATTCGGGCTTATGCTGTACCCAAAGCGGCCTGCGTTCTGCTTCGCCGCGACGATGCTGTCCAGGAAGCCGACGACGGAGATCAGCCTGCGCGCGCACCCAAACGCCAAACGGCACACCCAAACACGAATGGGGGGNTGCGATTGTGCGGATGAGCATTTGGTCGCCGACGCAGATGCGCGTGCGGTTGCGGGCGGTTTGTAGTGGCGTTGAGATATGCAGATGGGAGATGTGAGCACACGCCGACAATAACGTGAAGCGACAGGGTGCCTACGTACACCGCCGTCGATGTAGTCCGCCGCAGGAATCGCATCGTCACCTTGCGGAGAGGGAACTGCAAGAACGAACTGCCCGTGTTGATCGGCACCGAGCCCAAAATTTCTACACCGTCTTGGTCCCAGTCAAACTCGTCCGATAGCACTGCGTACAAGGCACAGGAAGCTCCGGTGAGCTTCCTTCAAATACACATCCAAGCACAGAGAGCTTGAAACGTGTTGGACAGGGACTCACGGGTGGAGACGACAACAACGATGAACACCTCCGGAAGACGGTAGATGAACCAGTAGCGCTTGCCGGCGCGCTTGAGAGTGCGCATGCCAACGAGCACGGCGAGCGCGCCAAAGCTGATGAGCGCGGTGAGTCGGTGCGCATGCGTGAATACATTCTCGACCAAGAAAAACAGCTTGTCAAGCGTCGACTTGGGCTGCAGGACGTGCTCGAGGTTCGTCAGTCCTAACATTGGGATGAGTTGCTCGCTATGTACGCTCTGTGAGTACTCATGCTGCCGACAGTCCGCGTCGGGGAGAAAGGGCGCCTGAACTTACATCATGATGACCACTGCTACGGCGGTGACGAAACCGCGCAGTAACGCACGACTCAACACAACATCGAGGAAGCCAAGCCTGAACAGCCCGAGCAGAAAACTGATCAGGCCAACCTGTCAATGTAGGCATATAGTCAGCTCAGATGCGCAACTCGCTGCTCACAGTAACAGACCTGGAAGGTGATGATTGTAGATATTGCGAGAGAAATTGCGTTGGGGTCGACGGGGTGAGTGTGAGGGTCCGAGTGCATGATTTCGTCGACTGCTTGGCCGACAAGCAAAGACAATGCAGCTTCTGGGGCAACGTTCAGCTGTCTCGACGTTCCCAATAGCGCGTACACAATTCCTGGAATAGCTGCGGAGAACTAACAACCAATGTCAGTCGCTCAGGGGGTGATTGTAGGATTTTGGCCATTGCCACCAGTCTGAGTACTCACAAGACCCGTGACAGGGCTCAACTTCGCAAGAGACGATGCGTATGAGACTGACTGAGGTATCAACATGCTCGCAACCGTGATTCCTGCCAAAAAGTCACCAGCAAAGCTACCAAACACGATGCGTGTTAGCTGTCCAAGTGCATACAAGCTTGGAACCGAGTACGCACAGCGAAAGGGAATACTGGGGTATCCACGCCGTGGAAGGTATATAATACCGCACTTTGGCCCAAGCTGACTTTCTACGCCAAAGAGGAGGTCTCGCTCCGGGTCCTTTGGGGATATGTGGTTGGACCTCTTCGTCAGTAACTTTCCAAGCAGGCTGCACTACGATCCCAAGCTGAGCAATGCTCACCCTTCTGCGACTGCGTCTCTCCCTCCTCTATTTCGCTAAGCCCTCTAGAATGCTCTCCAAGCAGCGCCGTGTGTTCTCCATCTTCATCTGCGGGTATTCCAGGCGTTCGTGGGGTCATGGCGCCGCTCCCAGGAAGACTGTACGTTCCACGAATGCTAGAAGTCGCAGAGCCGTAACGAGACAGCGTCCGCGTGTTGTACGGCCTCAGCGTGCTCGCGTCCGATCCTTGAGCCATTGCGGATGCATTAGGATCCATCTCCAGAAGACCAACCGCAGAAGTTGATCGTGAAGGTATGTGCGGGTTGACCAAACTATGAGGCTGGTATCCGCAGTTCACCACGAGGTGTGGATACTACCTGCACCTGCCGCGTTAGCTGTCGGCTGTGAGCTACCGCTACACACGACCTCTGTTGAAAGGAAGTCGTTGACCAGAAACTCGAACGATGGACGAGGGCAGATAGTACGCTCAAGATAGCACTTATGTTTTCGGTCGAGGCTCAGATTCAGCCGGCAGCAGCGGCAGCGGACGAAGCAGCAGGCGCTCGACAAGCGCCCTTAATATAAGATTGACGTAGCCAATCAAAACGCGAGGATGGGTAAGTACAGTTGCGGACAATCAAAGTCAACAAACCTACTTTTGGGTTGTTGCCACCGAATTTCTGGCTTCCTGAATGCACTGATCGACTCAGAAGGGATGAAAACATCCAGAATGAGTTGTCCGGGTTTTTTCCCATGAGTTTTGAGGGGCGGCCAAATTTCTGGCTCAAGTCAACGCTTTCCGTGACATAAGCGCCCAGAGAGCGCGGACAGTACAAGCTTCACAAGGATACAGGGGAACTAGTTCAGAACGGTCTCGAGAGCCATCATTGCGCTTCACAAGACCTAACGATGCTGCTTCTGCTTGAGGACTGCCCACGCCGCCGCCTTTCCAGTCAAACCGAGCCTGTACGCGCTCATGAACCGACGAACTTATCAATAATGACGTCGACCGGGCAGCTGTTGAGGGCTTGGAGCGCAACTTGCTAGTAGAAATATGCACTCACGCCCGGCTTTCTTGATCAGTGTCTCTAGCATTGAGTCGTGCTTCGCAAGGTCGTCTTGTCCCTCCAGCTTCGGGCCATCCCAACAAACTCAATCAATGCCTTGTCGTTGTCGATATCCTCCCATTCCGACTACTCGTCAATGTCTGAGTCTGCGAGGTCATTGGAAAACTCGGACTTCAAGCTATCATCATGCACAAGGTCCGCAGCCTAGTCCTCATCACTGGAGAAGCCTTCCAGATGGTCAGAATCAGAGTCCGAGGGTGGTTCACGTTGATTGCAAAGTCCAGAAGTGGCTCAGCGCTTGCATTTGGGTGGGCGTCTGTGAGGCATGAAGGTCAAACTTGGCGCTTTTTTCCAGCCTCTTCTTTCTCTCTGCCACATTATATCTTGCACGGAATGATGTGTTTCTACGAAGGAATCATTTGCGCATTTTTTCGGGCTTTTTGCGATTTTTTTTGGCGGTGCGGCCAAATTTTGGACCCGCCAAAAGTCAAATTTGTATTTCTATAAAAACGGCTCGTACAATCCGACCTTGTGCTATAACTACGTACACTACACAGTCAATAGATGCCGCCTGACGCGTTTTTGGAGCCTAGAAAATTCGACCCTCAGAGTTGGTCGTGTTTGGTTGTCCGCAACTATACAGCTCAGTGACCCGGTCTTTTCTGCCTTGAGTCTTTGCGGTGACTGCGACGTGCTGTATTCGCGACTTTCTCAATCTCACTATGTATGCTCTCTCAAGATATGCTCTGACTCGATGCTACGTTCTATGAAAATGATTGGTACAGCACAATCTACACGTGTGGATATCTCTTCACCGGAACCCAGAAATCAACGGTGGTTTCGGACCTTCTCAAATCCCTGGAACTGCAGTCTTTCTAACGAAGCCTCGTTCGAGAACTCGACGTGAGTCACGTTTGCATGTGGAGGTCCTTTCCACAATGCCTCCTTGCTATCAATCCAAAACCATCAGCATGAATCTGCGAAGAAATGCTGTCGTGCGTTCACATACAACTTGGCCAATGCCTCTTCGTCTCCTTGTGCGGTTCCGATCACATCTCCTCCCTGCACCATGGCGRTTTCGGTGAGTGATGCGCAGAATGAGGGATGCAGGACGCATACCGGATCATTCTTCACCCAWCCCACTACCCCTAGTTGTTGGGCGGTGTCTCTCGTGAACACGCGGAAGAACACGCCTTGTACTTTGCCCTTCACGCGGAAATCGACAGACTTGAGCGYCATCTTGACAAGAAGACGCATACAAATCCGGTTGTCACGCTTGTCGGTGGAAGACGTTGGACGATGACTCTGAGATTGCGNCNNNCTCTGCGNCGCGCGCTGACAAGTAGCAATCAGGTGACGTCATGCATATTTGGTTTGTNNNACGAGAAGTTACAGGTTCGTGTCARGTCTCACATNNNNTNGGCCACACCTWGTCTAGCAAACTGNNGCWCAACATCGYGCAGGARWCGCTAGCARRCGCAAAGTKTCTGTCGCCARYACCTTCAAGGTGSCTCGATTCANNNATC
>JAPEVG010000004.1:199006-242360 GCA_029747595.1 Trametes cubensis
GYTASGTTRATKRACRCATGTTCGTACTCSTWYAGGTTANCACACAGAAYSAGTGCCAGCTTTGGCTGAGCCGCCAACGGCATGAAAGCGTCATCTCGNCTACAGTNTKCAAGNCTGACGTTAGCGAACAACGCCCGTATGTCTGTTCCGAGCCGTGCTGGCGCAACGACAACCGAACGTGTGTGCTCCTCATTCTAGTCCCGTTCACCGGTATGTGGGCGTTGTACTCTATGTCACACGACTCTCATGCTATTGCTAGCATTTGTCAGGCCTTGTCGGCAATCGTCTGAGCATTGTCTAACCGTCCTAAGACTCTTGCAAGCCGACATGCACGGATGCTCATGAGTCATCTACGGCTCCTTCTTGTCTATACTACGTTCCTGCRGTACCTCTCAACATGCCATGACAAATTCTTGGTCGGCAYCTGCRAGTCTAGGACWTGTCGGACTGCAKTTTCCCCATTGGCATCGTGAGTGTTCTCCCACCGAAGTCATCTATTTTGGGGATGCTGATCCGGAACCCTCTCTATCTGTCTTCTCTAGACCTCCGATATAWTACWCCGGTTTCGACTTCGAACGTGACATCTCCGTATGCMTTGGATGTTATGTAGTGCCTCTGTATCCTTCGTGTTCTCCCCAAGCCTCACYGACTACACCCCAGACTCCCCTACCGCAAGGAACATCGCACNNAANNANNCAAGCAATRAACTCGTACTGTCATCCTATTCGGTGGACCCTTTGTAGCGCAGGCCATGCCTGCTGTCAGACTCAGGCACCACAGTCCCTGAATCTCATGATTTACAGGGTCCGACCTTTGACAGCGCGGCGACATTAGGCGGCAGTTTATGTCCAATACCGTCCTTCGCGGACCACCGTGTAAACACACGGACACACAAACAYGCACYGATAGKRGCTCRGYCGTMKTTCTGAACAGGTATAAATGCGGCGTCGAAGATTTGACCCGTTYGTCAGGCGAAAGCTANNNGACATCACTYGCACACCTCAGCATAGCCAACAACTACTACCACGATGTACGGCTTGTCCACCGTCGCTGTGCTCGCCTTCCTGGCCGTCGCTACCCACGCGAATCCGCTCCCCAACACCGATGCGCACACCYCCTTCCCTAATGCTCACACCCCCTTCCCGTTCATCGCCACCCTTGACGTCGCATCCACTCCTGCCTCCCCAGGACTCACCCTCCCAGGCAGCGCAACGTCCGACAGTTCACTAGTCGCCCGCCAGGCCATATACCCCGCGACCCTGCTCACCTGCTCCGAGGCGAACTGCGAAAACTGCCTCTCGTGGGATCTCGAGAACCGGGGCGAGGCGAACTGCTTCTTCGCCGGGGAGTTCGTCTCGGTCGGTATCTCTCAGCCGAGCAACGCRGGCTTCCCGTTCTCGGTCGACATCTCGCCCGGCAACTGCGTCGACTGGATCGCAATCCCGGCTGTGAACACGTGCTACAACATTAATGGCGGGGCGTTTGAGCAGTTTGGCGTGAACGACGTTAACACTTGAAGGACTGCTTTGGGGCAATGGTATGCGTGCATTCCGTTTGCTCTGTGATTACCAGCGCTCATCCTTTCAGTGTCCTCGTTCTATAGTAACGTGGCCAACCGTTCGCTTAAGCAGCCATACTACTAGAACGTTCGGTCGAAGGAGAGTTTGTATCGTCGATACCAGACGTAGAATAAATGGGTGGATGACGTGGGTCATGGGACTCACATCGGTACTGCGAATGCGCCTTGCGCGGTGTCAGCGGGAACGTGGATGTGGCTCAAGCGGGCTACATTCCGTCTTTTAGCCACTCACATGAAAGCGGCTTGTCCAAGCGTACGTATTTAATACCTCTCCTCCCCTGTTGACCTCCATCCTCCACTTCTCCGCTCACCGTTACGACAACCTCTTCTCCGACATGCCTCCTCATCGTAAGGTAAGCCTTCCGCTCTCCTAACACGGCAGCACTACGCCATGTGAGATTGACGCCACACCACGCAGCCTCGCCGCATCCTCACCGACGCCTCGTTCTATGACAAGGCCGGCGCCATCGCAGACGGCTCCCCACAGCCCTCTCCCACCGCTGCAACGTCCTACTGGGACGCCTCCGGGAGCTTCTACGGCTTGCACTCGGGTGGCTCCGGGCGGATCTCGCGGTCCGGCTCGGGACGGATGGACGTCGACAAGGGCGCGGAGAGCGACGACGACGACGAGTACACACTGACGGGGTACGGCGAGATGTCGACCGAGGCGGCGTTCATGCTCCCGCCGTCCCCGACGCAGACGATCAAGTACCGCTACCGCGCGTACCGCCCGAAGCTCGCGCGCCTCCGCAAACACCGGTCCAGCGCGAGCGCGGCCGCGTCGAGCAAGCTCGCCCCGCTCGGCAGCTTGAAGACCAAGGCGGGGGCGCACCACCACACCTCGGTACGTCGCACCGYTTTGTCCATCCTNGTCCTCGATAGATGCTGACGCGGGTGGCATTGGATGTGCGATAGGAGTACGCAGCGATCTTGAGCGCGTACCTCTCGGGTACCCCGGGACGGTCTGCGAAGCGCGACTTCCAGGCGCTCATCCAGAAGTACCGCGACTCGGCGGACGGGTGGCGCGACTCTGGCGACGCGTACGCCACCCCGANGGAGGGGCCACGCACTCGATGCCAGTGGCAGGGTGTCGACGTCTGTGCGCCGCACGGGCTCCAGCGCAGCCATTGGGACCCGCTGAGGATGTATGCGATCCGGAACGACGGTCGGAAGAAGCGCGTGCAACAAGGAGGGGAAGTTGTAGGAGTGGCGTAGGCGGCTGGGACGCTTTGCATCGACGCCGGCACAATGTTGGGGGGTAGTTTGAAGGAAGGTAGGACATCACTCTCGTTTATTGTTGAGGTTATATCCCGAATTTATCAGTAAGTACTCTCCTGTCGCTGTATAATCTACCACCATTCTATTGCCACACACCTGTTCAAGTTGCCAGTCACCGAATTGCTGCGAACTCAAAAGCAAATACAGTAATAGTAGTACTAGAAGGCTTAGAAATTGAATACCGTCGTAGCGATAATAGTCGTGGGAATGCACCAGAGTAATGTCTAGGCTAAGTAGACGCCAGCTGGTCCTCTTTGCCTTCTGAGCTTCGAACTAATTCTATCGTGGTTTCCAACACCTTCGCGTCATCTGGTAACTGGTCTGGCTGGCCGGGTCTTGAGCCCAGATTACTGCTTTGTCGTTCAGAAGGGCGGTGCTCGATATTTCAGGCTCCAGCTTCATCTCCATAACCGGTCCTCTGATTCGATATGTCTGCCACCCAAGTTTTCCGGTGCGAAGAGCTGGCAACCGAAATATTCAACTACCTCGCACCTGGACCACTCCGAAACACAGATACGATCCAATACAGGCTGCGTCGACGTGAGCGGCAGAAGGCCCTCGCACGCGCTGCAAGGATCTGCCACGCATGTACTACGCCCGCGCTGAACATACTCTGGAGGGTTGTCGACAACATCTACATTCTGCTATCCTTACTGCCCCCTACCACCCGTGGAAGAAAATCATATGTATGTGCTAGTTGAGAACGCTGCTGTATGCTCCCTAACGTGAATTTGTGTTGAGACTTGGCTTCAGATATTCGACCGTGACTTGACACCTTCTGAGTGGGAGCGGTTCCAGCAGTATGCCACTCGAGTTCGCGAATTGCATTGGAGAACCCCTCCAATAAGCCAAGAATCCGTGCAAGATTGCGATAGTGGCATTGACCTCGAAATTTGTCCCTCGGTCTGGATGATCCTGGCTAAGTGGTGTCAAGGCAAGGGTCTTCTTCCTCGCCTAACATACCTTGCGCCGCTCCATCTCTCATCCAATCGTCCCGGCTCTCTTCTCCTTGTGTCCCCCACCCTACGGCACATGAGCATCTCTATTGATCAGACTGTACTAGGCGAAGAGGATCTCGCACTGTCAAGCTTGTTTTCTTGTCTGAGTTCGGTCTTCGCCTCGCTGGAAAGCCTTGCAATTGATGCGGACTCCGATCTTGAATTGGTTGACAACTGGCTGATGACTGCGGACTGCGAAACCCGTTTGCTCAACTTGTTGGACATTCGCGCACTCCAACGCTTGGAGTTTCAACCTTCTTCCGACACCATATCGAAGAAGTTTGTCCGCATGTGCGAGGACATGCGCCTTCGCTCTCTCACGCTCGCCATCGACAACTCTATCTCAGGCCTCTCAACAGCCAACGACCCCCCCCTCCCCGCTCCGCGCTACCCTTCGTGAACTTCGACTCAGCGGAGATCCGCATCTGCTAGTGAAGTTTATCGAGTATGCTGTCGGCCCTACCTTGGAGGTATTAGGGCTCCAGTTCGACGACATTGAACTGATACCAATGCACGAGGTTCGCGTCATGTTAGAGCGTATTGTTGCGCGAATCTCGCCACATGCCACTCGCTTTTCTCTGACGCTTGACGGCATCCACGACGAGATACCACAGGAGATGCAAGAAGTCCTGGCCGCTGAACTCCTCCGTCCTCTGCTACCCAAATCATGTCTCACGCATGTCGTGCTTCATCTCAAATACAAGCGCAAATACGGGTTGTTCACGCAGCAAGACATGACAGACCTAACCGACGCCTGGCCAAACCTTGTCGAGTTGCGTATCTACGATACGCATCCTCAACCCCCTTACAACGATGATTGGCCGGCACCCTCTGTCGCGGACCTCATGAGATTCGCCCAACGACACCCACGCCTCGAGCACCTTGTGCTGCCGTCCTTGGACGCAGCCGCCGACTCGTTACCTGCGCTACACGAAGTTCCACAGCTCAGCCATCGGTTGGAGATTTTGCGAATCCATACGATCACCGGTTACCCGTACTATCGGACGACATTTGCATTGGCACAAATCCTCGACAGGTTGTTTCCGAACCTCGATCTCTGCCGGCCCCAGTTCGAGGGTCCCCGAGGGTTCGGTAATAAGGTGGATGTTTGGGATGATGTCGAGCGGGCCCTTCTCGCTCTGCAGACTGGGCGCAGAGGCGGCTGCGTTGTTTGATATACAGTTGAGTGCGTCTCATCGGCGGCTTGAATCGCGAAGCAGGGAGCAAATGTAGATAGTGGTCGGAATGCTTATGTGGAAAGCTTGATCTAGACGCCAATGATCCAGTCAGTCACTCCGGATCCGCAGCCTTCTGCTTGTATTGAACTCGTTCGTGGTTCAACCGTCTTCAACGTGTCAATCCCATCCTTCAATCTCAGCCATACCTGAAGCCAGCCAGGCGCTGCTCCATAGTCCAAGAAAGCTGTTCGGCGTTCTTGTAACACGACGATCCATCAGCTGCCATTGAGACTGACGCATCTCCTATCGGACATGTCTGCTACCTCGGTCTTCGAATGCGAGGAGCCGGCAATTGAGATACTTAGCCATGTCGCACCAAGGCCGCTCGCGATGAAAGAGGCTACGTAGACGTCAGTGGCTGAAAATCCTTGATATTCGTATGATGAACTAAAGGAGACTGAATACGCTTGAGCGTCTGTTGCCCCACCCTGGGAAAATGTCCCGGGCGTTGAATAGAACTTGCAAAGGTTTGCCACTGCATGACCATTCTCTCTCACTTGTCATTTCGCTCTTCACTGGTCGTTGCCTGTATACTTACAGTCACCGGGGTAATATTCTCCTCATAGTTCTCGTGGAGAAGCTTCTTGTTCTGTTGATGCCATGAAAGATCACCGCCACGTTTCATGTTCACTCGCCAAGTGGGAGAGGTGGAACTACAGAGGCTCATTGGGAAACTACTAGCCATATCGCAGGTTTTATTTGACATCATATGGCCAGTAAATACTGGTACGAGACTGGTGAGTACCAGCCAGCGACGTTTCGTCCATCGTTCTCTAGCGAAATGGAAGATCGCGCTAATCCAGGTATCTTTGCTCAGATCGCCCTCGTTTTTTAGGCAAATCTAATCGGGCTGGACGACCAGTGCAAATATTCATACTGCCATTCGTCTCAAGCAACCGCTGAAGTGCAAGTGGTGTTCTATCGTCCGTGCGAGATGGTAAATGCATAGGAATACAATTTTTACTAAGATACAGCAGTGCATTGACCGGAATCAGAAATACTCCTGCGTGTCAGAAGAAGCCCCCNTTGCATCGCTGGGCCCTCGTCGCCTAGCCTGTGGAGGAGGCGTCGTAGTTGCTTGACAGCTTCTGCCGACAGCAGCGTGCCCAAGCGTCGCTCTGGGTCACGTTTGGCCTTCTTGGGACGAGCCCGATTGTGCTGTCTGGAATTCAGTCAGATGCTTCAGCGACTGGTCCTCCCTGCTACGCTCACCTCTGTAGGTCCATTCTCTGCCGCCGCTGTTGATTCTTCCAGTGAAGGACGTGTGTCCACCCTACGCGCGTATACAACGGTTGCTTTGGTCATGATGACTCGCTGAGCTGTCAGGATCTCGACGTCCGCCAAGTCCTCGAATTCAAGGCTGCTCTGTCTAGAGAGGGAGGGCATTGCCGTCGATGCAGGGGATGTGAGTGTGGTTGTTCGATACTCATCGAGGTCGGGCTGCCACCTTCATATATGCTTGCGTCGTTGGGACATCCAAGCTGCAGGCCAAGCGAGCTGTCCAAGCGTTGCGCCGTCACTGCGCCACTCCGCGGTGAGTCTGAATCGTTTGCGTCGTCTGTTGGGTCAAACATTGCTGAGAATCCATGTATACCTCTGCCATAGGTATGTCCAACGTATACTAGAGATAGCCAAAGCGTCTCTCGCTTTGACGTCTATTGCCGAGCGATCAGTGGCTCATTGGCAAGCCCGTTTGTCCCGGGAACACCTCATATATAACCCTTCCCCTTTCGACCGTCTTCCGGCCATCAACCCCGCGAGGCGCCAGTTGTACTCCCCCACACCTCCAAAGTCGACATCTACAGGCCGTCTAACATGGATGCTCAACGATTCGACACCGCTATCGTACAGGTTCGTCGCTCATTGTGGCCCATGAGGCGACCACTCATGCTCCATCCTTCCCCAGCCCAAGCCTTTGAGGGTGGTCATTCCGCTGCGCACGACGTCCGATGATGAGGAGGCAGAATGGCAAGCGCGGTATCCGTCTCCGCCCCCGCCGACCCCAAGCTACAGAAACTTGCGGGGCGGAACGCCGTTTGATGAGCAACGCTACGACCCATTCAGAGCGATGGTAAACCCGCTACCACTCTGTCGTCTACGCATTGGCTCACTCATCGCACAGTTGTCGGCCACTTCGCCTCCTCGCTACGCGTCACCCAATCCTGAGTATCTCTCAAGCTACCCCGAGCTTGCAGACTCAGCCGTATACCGCCTTCCGGCTGTGGAAGATGCTTATGATGAGCTTCTGGCATATCATCTCAGTAGCAAAGACACCGCAGACGACGAGCTTTCTGCCGAGTCGGATGATACAACGCCCACAGAAGACTATGGTGACCCCTCCGAGCACTCCGCCGTGACTACTTATCAACTCGAGGGTGCAAGTGAGGACGGCGACTACGTCATCGAGCGTACCATCGTGCGCCCAGTGCCGCGCCGCTTCGACCTCACCAAGTCTCTCGCCACACTCGCCACACGGTCCACGGCGACGCTGCGGCAAAAANGCGAGTTTCTCCTATTCCTCGGAGGACACAACGCCCTCTCCCTCCGCTGAAGACTCAGACGACTACGACGCGGTCATGGCTCCGCCCACGTCTAGCGTGACCTCCCGCCGTCCCTCGCTCGCCGTCAACGCATTCCCCNATTACCGAGGTCACGGACCGGCTCAAACGACTCGCGACGCATTTGGTGCCTGCGCGCTATGCCGCAGACGACCACTTCGAAGAGGCAGTTGAGCATTACGAGGAAGTGTGGGCACGGGAAGAGCGCGGCTCTCCACAGGTCGAGGTGCTGGTGACACGCACGCAGGAATCGTTCGTTGACGCTGCGCCTTACCTCAACAGCGAGATAGTCAGTGCCAGGCGCTACGTCGGCTTGTACGCCAATGGGGCTCCTGCTCCGGCGGCGTCTCGTGCGTAATTGGTCCATCTTAGGTTGTACTCACAATAACTCCACACTAGGAAGGTAGGTCCACATCTTCGTCAGTCTTTCTCTCATCCATCGCCCTATCGGACCTATTCACCGCACCTCATAATGCTAAGTACATCTCTCATAATACCATTTCGCCCATCTCGCTATCTATCTGATTCGAGTTCTCCGATGTACCTCGAGCGTCAGTTGACATACATACGCTATACATTCTGTTATGCGAGCCTCCTCCTTGTTGGTATACATGCCACGTCGGGCGAGTACAGGTTGGACAGCAAACGTACACCTTATATATTGCGCGAGAGACGGGACGGGGAAAGGTAGATCGAACGAAGCGGATGGAAATCGACGAAACGTAGTACCAAGGGATCGACGGCAGCGACAACAATATAGAGAGAAGAGGAGGAAAACTGACGGACTCGAATCTGCGATGTGTGGTGCTATGTGGTGAGTGAGAGGGAAACCAGTCCGAGGCGGTCAACGAATCGAGGGTTGGGTGTATGGTGTATGTGTGGAGTCAAGGGGGCGTATGAATGGGAAGGAGAGACGAGGAGCATACATATACTGGAAACTGCTAACTACTACATAGGACAAGAAGCGGAAGGGGTGGTGAGTGGAGTGTAAGTGTCGTCAAAGGGGATATGTGGTATGCTCTACACAGGACGTTACGTCAGGCCAAAAATGATGGATAGAGTGATGTAAGACGTACTATTGCACGAGGGCGCCGCCGGGTTTGCCTTTCGCGTCATAAAACGTTGGGGGCTGAGAAAGAGGCGGCACCGGGACCATCCCGTATGGCGCGGGGGGCATCATGCCGAAGGACTGGTACATGGGATACATGCCTGGCGCCTGGAAGCCCATCCATTGAGGACCCCGAGCCTGCATCGGATGCTGCATTGGCATATACGCCGCGGCAGGGTTCGCAGCAGCATAAGGTGCACCATATGGCACATACGGCATCGCCCCGGTCGCGGTAGGGTAGAGAGCGGTCATCGGGGGGNAGCTGTGCGGCGGAACGTGCAGGCGTGTGCGGAAGAGCCAGTCCAGAAGCTTGAGACGCGGGCGAGAACGAGGACGCGCCCCCAGCGCTGCCAGAAGATCGCTTGTGGCTGTGCGCATGCTTGGACTTGGGCCGGTTGTCCTGCGGCTGTTGCTGCTGCTGTTGATGACTAGCTGCGTTGCCCTGAGTGATCCAACCGTCGTCAGTGAATGTGGCGCAGGCGGATGCGTCCTCGCTCACTGAGCCAGAAATCCACCCATCGGTCGCATCGTCCCCCTTTGTACCGGAGGCCGCCTTACTATCCGAATGAGCAGGCGTACTTGCGTCATCCTCCTGGGTTACTCCCGAGGATGATGCTTGTCGGCGGGCTCGTTCCGACTTCTTCGACTTGCGCGTCGAATTAGAGCTGCCAGACGACCGTAACCGGTCAACAATCTCGCGCGTCTTCGAGTTGCGTGGGCGTGGGCTTGGCGAGCCATCGGTGAGGAACGCGGGAAGCAGAGCTGCGGACGGCCGACGTGGGGTTGTACTCCGGGTGGCGTTCAGGCTCTGCGTGGATCCAGTTTGGGCTTCCTCAGGTACTTCGACGTAGAACCCGCTTTCGTCTTTCTGAAGGGACGGAGGGAGGGAACGAGACCCACGTCGATCGGCAGGTGAGATGGATTGAAGCGACGGGAAGTGGAAATTGTATGTGGGGGAAGAGAAGGACGAGTCACCAGACGAGTTCGAAGTCGACGTGAGGGGTGGCGTCACGGGCTCCCGCGCAATCTGGGCCACGGGAGTAGACGGAATGAACGTTAAAGCTGATGCGCTCAAGAGCTTGGAGGGAAGCGGGGAAAGGACAGTGGGAGAGGTGACGGACTCGCTTGAAACCACGCGTGCATAAGACGTCTTTGTTGGCTTCGGCGTGGATGGAGGCGGGTCGCTCTCGACCGACGTCTCCGAGTCAGTCAGCTCGGCCGTGCTTGGGGACCGAGGCGGAGGCGAGTCGTTCTCAAGCCGGTTGAGGTCCCAAAGGGGGGCGTCTGGCGGAGGCGTCTCGACCTCAGGAAGCGACCCTAGCTTGAGGATGCCACCCAGTAACTCCTGCACTTTCTCGTCCCACTTCTCCTTCGCCAACGAAGCCAAACAGCGGTCGGTAGATGAGTCGTGTTCGACGAGATCGTCGGGAGAAAGAATGGAGACCTCAACCTCGTACCGCTTCAAAGCCTCCTCTGCCGCCTGAACACCACAAAGACCATGGTTGAGATCGACATCCTCCTCGTCTACGGGCGTATCGAACTGGGTGCGCCGCCGTCTACCACGGGCCAAGAGGTTGTGATAGTGCGGTGGGCGAGGGTAGCCGGGCTTTGCTTTGTAGGACCATGAGATCGCCCCGAAAGATGTCTTCCACCAGTCCTCCTGCACAACCTCCCAATCCAGCATCTCCTGCGCAGCTTCCGCGTTCCCGTGAGCCTCACCAGCGACCGTCATAGAAGGGCGTGAGGACGTGAAAGAGAGAACGAGTGTTGGACAAGAGGTAGGAACAGGAGTCAGGGGTGCCGGGGTGGCGAGCGAGTGCGACCGTGCCTCCTGCTCCCGCCTTTGAGAGAACGGATGAACAAAGGAGGTTATCGGTCTCAATCACACATGCGGCAGCGGTCGTGGACAAAGATTCGAGAGTGGCACTGGCACGTTGTGGTCGTGAAGTAAGATGAGGAACGAGGCGCTTACTCACATTCGCACAGGCTCACGAGTTCGGAGTAAGCTGAACGCAACAACGCACAACAAGCTGGAACAGTCTCACTCTGCACCATTTTGGGGTCAGATAGCGGGTTCTAGATACTACATGAATTCTCCAGAGGTATACATGCGATGCACGACGAGGGAGAGGGGAAGAGGATGAAGGGGACTGTTGTCGGACGCGCGACTACGCGCGTGTAGCCGCCTGCATGGGCTGGGGACATGCGCCTCGTGCGTGCTGCCCTCTGATCTAGCGTGTTCGCTATGGCTGCCGCTAGCAACAAACAGCGACCTGGTCGTGTGGTTGTGCTACGACCAACTCTACACGTGGGGTTGTAGATATAGTTTGGGGCGAGCTGACCATCACACTGACCAGATGTGATGCACTAGAAGCGGAGATGGGAGGTCAGTCATCGTAAGGCGCACAGAACGCACGAACCTACTAGGCGGAATGTGAGCTGATGTGTTCACACGACTGGAAGGGATATCTTATCATTGCTTGTTAGACGTACTATGATAATGAGCAGCACAGGTCGCCGGCTAGATTCGTGGATGTGTTCGGGTAAAGGCCAGCTGACCATTCGGGGACTAGGAGGGCGGCAGCGGAGAAGGGAGGAGGGTACGGCCACGTAGAGAGTACGGGCGATCCGATGATGCACATACAACGTTGTGGGAAGGTCAAACAAACATTGGCATATACATTGCGCTCAGTTTGTGTCGCGGAGCTGGACGGCCGGAATAACGTTCTATCCTGTGGTCGTTCGCAACCTTCATCAACCTGACATACTCTCGCAGACGAGAGAGGTTGTCAGTATCGCCAGAGGCGAATACGTCGAGTTCCTCGAAATGCGGGAATATCCTGTCGAGGAGGATCGCGAAGGCGGATGTGACAGTTCCGTAGAGGTTGACGAAGGACACGTTGTGGAGCGGATGGTCGAGGACAGGGATGTCATACATCATCGGAAGGTTGGAGACATCGAGGCAAGGCAGGTAGAGGGTATGGAGGTCTGGACAGCATTGTGCGAACTCGAGGAGTGCGCGGAACGTTGGTCGATACGCAAGCCCAAAATGTTGCCTGCGTTGCGGCTCGTCGGAGACCAGCTTGAGGCAGCGCATGTCAGACCACGTACGTGCCATTCGGGTCAGGTCGTAGTCCGAAAGGTGCACAACGAGTTCGCCAAGGTCGCACGAGAGATGGGTGAGCTTCGTGAGGAGTAGCGCGGGTTCCAGGATGTCGGACATCCTGGGATCGGGTCCTCGAAGATCTACCACAGCGATTTCATACTTCGTGATTGTCAACGGCAAATGCGTATGGATGATGCGGAGAGCCTGTCCAATAGCCTCGGATGCGAGTGCGTCGTTAAAGGTTATACCGAAATGGCGCAAAGCGGTGGGCTTGATTGCAGCTATCATCGTAGAGAGATCCAAATCGTGACCGGCAAGACAAAGCTCTTCCAGCTCGCGGAAAGCTTGCAAAAAGGTGAGATCGAGCTCGTCTGGTGAGTGGCCCAGATCAACAGCGACCGAGAGAGATTTCAGAGTGCCCATCTGTGCTAGGCCACGGAGGAACGACAGGTCTACGGGGACATCTCTGGGAAGCGCCAGCGATTCTAGCTTCGGGCATTGGAGGAGCGGGTAGAGAAGCTGTTGCGCGAGAGGAAAGTAACGAACGAGCTCGAGTTTCTTCAGGTGTGGAAAGGAAGGGACGATGGCTTCGAGTATTATAGCCGCTTGATCGGAGGGGTCAGGTGGTATATAGATGTCGGAGAATGAGATGGCAACCTCGCAGAGTGTCTGTGGCAGCAGCAGCAGCAGCCGCGCAAAGTCTGACGGCCTCATACTCCTCGCTTCCAGTGTCCGAAGATTGGGCAGTAAAGGGAGGCCGTTGCTTCGCTGAGCCAATAGAATCCAGACATACGACGGTATTGTCATGTCGGTTTCCCATCGGAAGTCTCGTACGCAGTGGGCATACCTGCGGAAGCGGGCCCATTCCGCATTGGTGATATTACGCCTCAGCACCTATACGGCATGTCAGCGCCTGCTCTTCAGCCTTACACTACACATCTCACTCACGACACCTTCCGGTTCATCTTCGTAGGAAGAGAACACCCGCAATAGAGGGTGCATATTATCGAGGGCTCCCCAGAGCACGTCAAGGGCGTGTTCAGACCATGCTCGGCAAACTCGAGCGCTAGCTGCTAGCGCGTGTCTTCTCTGAATAGTTTCCCAGGGGAGGTCATCCACCTTCCACTCTGCCCTGCCAGGGTATAGGAACTCAAATATTATCCTCATAAGCTCCGCGCACCCGCTGAGGCGTTTCACGCTCGAGTCAGTCATACCTGGTATAGCCGACATCAGTACATCCTCCATAGCTTTGCATGTTGGAAGAAAAACGTACTTTATCGCATAAGATATGTGAGAACGACCAGTGTACGTGTATCAGGTCGGAAAACCGCTACTGGAGTGGTTGTCGTGGAAGAAAGTTGCGGGCGCTTGAAATCGGTCACAACGCGTGCATAACGCTAGACGTCGACGCGTAACGCCAAATGCGCCACGTCCGTCACATAGCACGTGCAGAGAGTCACACTAAATCCAGCCACCCACTGCCAGTGCTAACTCAGAACTGAGCTCCGCCGCGTCGCGTTCTACGGCTGAATCCTGTATTCTAAGTATCCACCACGAAGGTCGTGAGGGGCTTGAAATACCGCCACACGGCTCAACGCTATAGTACCAGGATACTCTTCAGGTACGCTGTTCTCCTTAGGTAGCTCCTAGTCACTGACGTTATGCCGCGGGCGCGTCAGTCACGTCGCAACATCGACCTTCAGTATGTGGTTTATCGCCTGTGGATTGGCGCGATTTATCTAAGTACATCAACAACACAGAATTGCACTTCGGTTTCAATAGAAATTGGACATAGGACACCTCGTCATGTCCGTCGTCACCCCTTCAAAAGGACCTGCTCCTACCCATCGTCTTCTTTATCGTGGCTCTCTTTCTCTCCACGACTCATACCTTCCCCTGGATGGCTTGAGCTTTACGGCGAAGATAAGCGATATGCACAATAGCCCGGCTTTGCTTAATAATCCCTTGGCTCTCACATTGGAGAGTATGCGTGGTCTGCCACTGCATCTGCTCGGGACGGTGAAAGTCAAGGATACGTGGATCGACCCTCCCGGTGACATATTCCTGTAAGCGTCTCCTCGGAGTGCGTCGATATAGTACTGAGTCATTGTCACAGCGATATTCATCCAGAAGCAACACTGACGAGAATCTACTTCGAGAATGTATTTTGTCTGACGCCAATCACATCCCCAAGCGGGAGGACGGAATACGGCGTGCGCGTCAGTCTCACGGAGAACAGTAAGAGCTTCGTGTAAGATTACATCACTACCTAACGCTCTCTGTAGATGACCCCGACACCCCCGACCTGCTCATCTATGGGGAACTACGCGATGCCTCGCCAGACTTGGAGGTTTCAATTCCCTCGACATCATCTTCCGCGCCTAAGACTCTGCATCTGCTAGCCGCACGCATCCTTCCAGGACCTCCTCCGCCACCAACTTTCCGTCTTCCTCGTCCTGATGACCCCACCCCGCGACGACCTCCGCCCACATTCAATGCGAAACGCAAGCGGGACGCGATCGGGCTTCCGTTCGACCTTACGTCAGGCCCATCAGAGTCTGGAAAGCGCGCAAAGACGAATGATAAGGGTAAAGGAAAGGCTCTGACCAAGGACGGCAATGATGAGGCGATGCGTAAGGCCGCAGCGGAGGTCATGCTTCGCATGCCGAAGTCTGGCAAGGTTGTTGCCGCACAAGTGAACGTGAAGGCGCTGGGTAAGGACGCGCGCGTTGGAGCAAGAAGAGACAAGGACGCGTTCAAGGTTCCGGCGGTTCCGGCGCGTACAGGAAGCAATCGATCTGCCGACCGTGGTTTATTAGAGGCAGACGTGTTCGGTACGATTGGTGGGGAGCCACCCGACACAGTAGTAGGTGACGCTACCGTGGAAAAGGAGAACAAGACGGTGGGTGTAATTCACGCGCCTCGAGGTAAATATGCCGTTGATGGAGACAGTCTGCAGGCGGTCAAGAAGGCAGTGACGAAGAGCCTGGGGAAACATGGGATTACGAAGATACATGCGGAGTTCAGAGAGCTATTCCAAATGTGCTACCATGGCGCGTCGTTTGCTCTGGTGAGTCACTTTGAACTGCGAAGTGCCGCCTGCTCACGGAAGCCGCAGAGACGGCGAATGACCACCTCGATCATCGAACCGTCAACTATAGACCACTTCGTCACCGCACACGTCAACATGTACGTCTTCGACGCACCCTCCTAGCGCGCCTTTTGGCTACTCGTTGGTCGTTTTCCCTCGTGTATCATAGACCACTCCTCGGATATCATTGTGTCCCTTCCCATGCTACAGCTCGTATAGGACTCCCGTCGCATCCAGCCAGGTTCAGCGGCAGCAGGCTGACCGTGATATGCTTCCACCCGTAATCAATCAGAGCCTCCAAGTGTGTCAGGTTCTCCACAATGATTCCCCCGCTTCCCAGGAAGATTCGATGGACGTCCGCAGTCTCCTCTTCGTCGGTCACCTTGTCCGGGCTCATCGTATCGAGGCCGATCACCCGAACGCCCAGCTCGAAGAGGCGGCGCGCAGCGTCGGGATCGAGGAAGGGATGCTTGCTGTAGTTGGGCTTATTCCAGTTGCGCGACCACCCAGTGCAGAGTAGAAGGACCCGTACATGCCGAGCCTCGATTTCTTCGGCGGCTGTCTGCAGATCGTCCCACACGATGCATTCGTGAAACGCCTTTGTTCGCAGGTCGGCGACGACGGCAGACGCGGCGGAGAGGAGTGAGAGGTCGATGCGGTCAACGGTAGCACCGTCCATGAAGAAGTGATATGGGGCGTCGATGTGCGTGCCGGTGTGCGTGCCAAGAGTGAGGGTATGGACGTTGGCGAAGTCGCCTTTTGAGATACCGAAGCTTAGGGACGCGTTGTAACATGGATGACCCGCGCAAGCAGGAACCTCGCCGGGGATGAGCGCATGTGTGAGGTCGACGATTTCAGGTGAGGATTGTGGGATGCCGTTGGGCGTCATTGCTCGTCAATCGGGGCGGGAGGGGGCTCACGATCAGCCTATAGACGGTGTAGACGGAGCAAGCTATGAGGGGTATAAGTACCCAACGATGGCACGGAGCCTGGATGTTTGAGGGGCACTAGTAAGGGCACGTGGCGATCACCAAGTCCGGACAGACGGACCGCGGTGAAAGAGTTTCACCATGGCTAACGATGGAATCCTTGTCAAACTGTGCTCATGTGTCGTCGGCTTTGAGGGTGCAGGCGCCGAAATGTAATCAAAGGTGGTAGGAAATACGAATACCTCGTGCGGAAAGGGAGGCTGCAGCGCAGCACGTTCATTTGGTTGTCTTGTGGGTCCTGATGTGCCTGTGCATAGTGTGACGGAAGACTTCTTGAGTTCTTTCTGCAAACACGTGAAGCTGGTCGTGTAGTGGTACGCACAGATAACGCTAATTTGAATGCTAGGGAGATCCGACCATTGATCGCGAGGCGAATGCTCTTACGGGAGAGCCGTCGCATCCCTTGAGTTTGAGCGGGACTAAGCTGACGAGCCAGTCACCGTCTTGGATGRAACCCATGTTTGTCARGTTCTCTGCAAGAATCAAGCCAGCTTTWAGGACTACTTCATGTACACCAAAGTCGGGTATTGAGCCGTCCACGCGCGTCTCGTCTGGACTGAGAGTGTCGACACCCACCGCCTTCACGCCMAGATCGATCAGTCTCTGCGCAGCGTCACGAGTAAGAAAGGGGTGCTCGAGGTATGTATCGGACTGCCAATGTTTTGACCATCCGGTATGAAGGAAGACGAAAACACCGTGTTCGAGAGCCGCTTTACGCCGTATGAGGTCTTCAGAGGGTGCGATATCGTTCCAAGTGATGTGTTCCTTGGGGCACTTGTTCGTGACATCGATGACCACGACGTTGCCAATGAAGCTATCCAAGGAAACCTCGTCGATTTTGGCWCCTCCTTCGACAAAGTGGTAGGGTGCATCCACATGGGTGCCTGTATGGGAACCCATGGAGATCTGATGTACGTTCAAGCCATCGCTTTCAATCGTCAAGGCTGGGCAACACGAGAAGATAGGGTCACCAGGGTAGACCTGAACGTGATCGTCAAGCGAATGGGAGAGGTCGACGAMCGCAGGCTTCATGGGTAGGAGGTTTCTGAAGTCGAAGGGATTTGAGATGAACARCCATATCATACTGCTTGAGAGATATCTTCACACCGTAGATCGTSTTCAGACCGAGTGAATGTTTGCGTACTCGCTATGTGTGYAATCTGATGGGTCAACCGTCTTGYAAAGGTGCAAAGATATTGGGAGGAGACAAGCTACTTAGTAGTACTTACGRTTATGAATGCGGCAGTGCACGTCAACGTTATTGGGMTAATCGGAGTTCTGACATGTATCAACAGGTAAGTACACGCCAAAAGCCTTTTCAATCGGAGTTCACCCCGCAACACCGGGTGCGAGGTTGCTCGCGATCACGGCGAAGTTCACGGCGACGTGTAACTTTCCCCACCACCACCATCTTGCCCACCAGTTCCCGGAAGCTCCCCATCACCGCCTTGGCATATTAGAGGAGCGTTGAGGAAYGATGCGGTCGTTGGGCACGCTRCTCGTGCTTGCCGCTCTTCCGGCTGCGTTAGCTGTCAAGACACACGACTTCAAGACATGCGCTCAGGCTGGTTTCTGTAGAAGAGGCCGCGCTCTTGCCGAGAGGGCAGCTGGAAGCCAAGCTTGGAACTCGCCATACTCCGTGGAGGCATCTAGTCTTACTCTTTCACCGGATCAGGCCTCGTTCACCGCGGCAGTCAAGTCGTCAATCTACCCCGAGGCCAACTTCGGTCTGGACGTGCGGATACATGATGATGGGGTGGTGCGCGTTCGCATGGACGAGGTCGGTGGGCTTCGTAAGCGTTACGACGAGGCGGCGTCCTGGGCCCTGCTTGAGGAGCCCAAGGTCAGTAACTCCGTACAATGGTCGGTCGCTAAGGACAGTGCGCGCGCGAAGTATGGCGCGAAGAAAGAGGTTGAAGTTGTGGTCAACTTCAAGCCGCTCAAGATTACTCTGTTGCGGAACGGAAAGGAGCAAGTAGTGTTGAACGGGCGGGGTCTCCTTCACATGGAGCACTACCGCACGAAGGAGTCCGTTGCGAAGAGCAAGGAGGGTCTCCCGCCTCCAGAAGAGGGCCTTGATACCGACGACARCCAGGTTGTCCTCGCGCAGACCCATCCTCGGACGGCATGGTTTGAGGGAGAGGWGGAAGACGGATGGTGGGAGGAGACGTTCAACTCTTTCACTGATACCAAGCCCAGGGGTAGGTCATCCGCTGTTGTTTGTGCTATACGTATTCTAAGCAATATGATCAGGGCCCGAGTCTCTTTCTCTTGATATTGATTTCCCCAATCATGGTCACGTCTATGGTATCCCTCAACACGCCACGCGTCTCTCCCTTCCCACCACTATCGGCGAGGACGCTTACTATTCTGAGCCCTACCGCTTGTACAACGCAGACGTCTTCGAATACCTTGCAGACTCGACTATGTCTCTCTATGGCTCGATTCCGTTCATGCAGGCGCACTCTACCGAGTCGACTGTAGGCATTTTCAACGCGATCGGCTCGGAGACTTGGGTAGATGTCGGCCGTCCCACCCCTAAGAAGACGACCACCCACTGGATCTCTGAGACTGGTATTCTTGATGTCTTCATCCTGCCTGGACCTACCCCTGCGGACGTCTTCGCGCAGTACACCAGGCTGACGGGTACGCCTGCGCTGCCTGCGCAATGGGCGCTCGGGTACCACCAGTGCCGTTGGAACTACATCAGCTCAGACGACGTTCGGAGCGTCCAGAAGCGCTTCGACGAGGAGGACATGCCCGTAGACGTTTTCTGGCTTGACATCGAGTATGCTGAAGATCACAAGTACTTCATGTGGGACCATAAGCTCTTCCCTGACCCGGTTGACATGATCAAGGACGTTGAGGCCATTGAGCGCAAGGTTTGTGCATCGTGCGACTTTCAATGATGTCGATCAGGATGGTACTGACGTCTGCGTCAGATGGTCGTGATCGTAGACCCTCACCTGAAGCGGACGAACGACTATCCCGTCTACAAAGAGGCGACCGAGTTGGATGTGCTCGTCAAGCAGAAAGACGGCAGTACCGACTACGAGGGCTGGTGCTGGAGTGGTAGTAGTGCTTGGGTCGACTTCTTCAACCCCAAGAGCTGGGATTGGTGGAAGGGTCTATTCAAGGTCGATGGTCCGAACGACAAGTGGCACTGGTCGGAAAGTACCGTGAGCACGTACATCTGGAATGACATGAACGAGGTCGGTTTCATGTTGCAGAGCGCTGTTGACGGTACTGAGTTGACGCATCTACCGATCAGCCTGCTATCTTCAATGGCCCGGAAATCAGCATGCCCCGCGAGAACATCCATTACGGCGGATGGGAGCACCGTGACCTGCACAACATCAACGGCATGCTCTTCGTACGTGTGTCTCCGTCTCTGTCTCGATGTTCGACTGACAAGCCTTTGCAGCACAACTTAACTTCGCAAGCAGTTAAGTCGAGGACCGACCCACCCAAACGCCCCTTCGTCCTCACCCGTTCGTTCTACGCCGGGTCTCAACGCTTTGGTGCGATGTGGACTGGTGATAACTTGGGGACCTGGGAGCACATGGCTGTTGGTGTCAAGATGGTTCTTGCCAACAACATCGCCGGTTTCAGCTTTGCTGGATGTATGTTCCAATCCTTCGTAACCGTGTTCGGTACGTTGCTGACCTGAGGATTTACAGCTGACGTCGGTGGCTTCTTCGGCAACCCGGAGCCCGAGATGCTTGTGCGGTGGTACGCGGTCGGCGCGTTCTCGCCCTTCTTCCGCGCCCACGCGCACATTGACACCAAGCGCCGCGAGCCTTACCTCCTCGATGAGCCGTACAAGACCATTGTGCGCGACATCCTCCGACTGCGCTACAGCATGCTCCCNTGTGTGGTACACGGCGTTCCGCGAGGCTAGCGTCACGGGTTTGCCTGTCTTGCGTCCTCACTACGTCGCTGTTCCTCAGGACGAGGGCGGCTTTGCTATCGACGACCAGTACTTCGTTGGCAGCTCTGGAATCCTGGTCAAGCCTGTGACTCGGAAGTCGGCGAAGGAGGAGACCGTCTATCTCCCTGAAGACCAGGTGCGTACTCCTTTTTTGGTGTCTCTACTTTGTCTGATGCCGTGCCATCAGGTTTGCTATGACTACTTCACTCAACATGCGTACCGTGGCGCTGCCAAGGGCAAAAACATCACTGTTCCCGCCGACTTGCATCAGATCCCGCTATTCGTCCGTGGTGGCTCCATCGTGCCCACGTGCGAACGCCACCGCCGCTCGGCCCCGCTGATGAAGCGCGACCCGTTCACACTTCGGGTGGCACTCGACAAGGACGGTCACGCGCGCGGCGAGCTCTACCTCGACGATGGCGAGACGTACTCGCACGAAACCGGACAATTCGTGTGGCGCGAGTTCGTCGCCGAGAAGCCCGCGAAGAAGAGCAAGGGCGTGAAGATCAGCAACAAGAACCTCGGCGCGCAGAAGCCCACCGAGGCTGTAGACCACGTCGCGCTTGCGACGTACGATAGTGCAAACGACTTCGCGAAGAGCATCGCGGACGTGCGCGTCGAGAAGATCGTCGTCCTTGGTCTTCCTACCAAGCCATCGAGTGTCACCGCTGATGGTGGCAAGGCGCTGCAGTGGTCTTACACCCCAGGCGTCGCCGCGTCGGACAGCAAGGAGGGCACGGCGAGTATCCTGGTGATCAAGGACCCGAAGTTGAACGTTACGGGCGACTGGAACATCGAAGTCCAGGCCTAAGCGCCCATCGTGCAGGCGCGTGGATATACCATTCATACAGCATACAGCACGCCCGCTTTGTTCTACAGCTTTGCCTATGTAAATCTAATTGCTTTCGGTGGAACCCAGCTTGGATGTCCAAGCTCGAGGATGGACTCAACGTGTCGACCGCAACATTGCTACATGAGGAAAGGGAGAGTCAAAGCGCACAAGGTAATGTGGCCCAGATGAGGTGTGGGCGGCACCATGCGGCCACGCTCTCCTCGACGCATTGTCACGCTGGGCCACGAACCTGGGTGCATCGTAGAGGTACATAAGGGATGAGGTGCGAAAGAGAATGTACTAATTCAAACGCCTTTCGTCTACGCCAAACAACACACAAGTCGCAGAAGATGTCTTTCGCAACCGCAACGGAGACTATCCCGGCCATCGTGGTCACCCCAGCTATGCCCTCGAGGGCATCCTTACCATCGGAAATGCGTGTGATCCTGGATTCGGTACGTGCCCGAAACTGTTCGACTGCAACGAAGCATCTGTTGACATGAGCATTGGAATTAGATCATTGGTCCGGTCACTACCAACGAACCTCGCCCAGTTGCCAACAGGGAGGACGAGTTGTTCCGCCTCGAACTCGACCTGAGCCATGCGCGCTTCAGCGTTGGACAAGTCGCGGCCGCACTCGATGCGGCATGTCGTGCAGTGACATCAGTGTCAGACTGCGAGACGATCGAGGAGGAAGTCGCCATCGGGAACACCCACGACACGACCGACAATATTCCCCGAGCACAGCCAACCTCTATGTCCGTCTTCAGCCTCAACGACGACGCCCTTACGGACCAGGTCGCGGACGAGGCGTCGTGTTGTACGGGCCGCGGCAGCCTTGATGGAGAGGATGGCCACACCTTGGATCGCTCTGCGAGCCCCTCGTGCTCGTGTAACGGACGTGGCGACCCGACTTGGCGGCACGCAGTCTACTTCAACCCGTCAGTGTGGCCTGCCGCACCCGACCATAGTAAAGGTTCGGAAGTGCGGAAGGCCGACTCACGCTCTGCTTCGATCGGGGCCCACGTCAAGTCAGGGTGGTCTCGAATGAAGCTCCTGGTTCGCCCTCTTGGGCTTGGAGTAGTGCGGCGCTTAAAGTTGGAGTAATAGATTCAAATAGGCTCTGGTGGATGGGATGGGATGGTCTACAAAGCCCTGTAATCTTAATGTGGCTCTAGTCTCCCCTAGGCAGACGTACTGAAGCGCTTTATTGAGGGGAGGGAGGGACGGAGCAAAGTACGTCTCATGGCATTAGACGCCCTATGGCAATGCCCCTGCCAGTGGCGCTTTCCTGAAGAGTCTTGATTTTACGAGTCACAACCACTGTGTTGCGCCTTCGCCGCTCCATCATCATTCTCAGTCGTGTCACGGAACTGCTACAGCCAGCGTAGACTTGTCTGGGAAGGATCTCGCCACGCCTCGACAGTGAGCACGCGCAAACAAGGCCCCATATCATGACAACTTGCGGCGGCAGTACCCACATAGTGCCACCGGTTGCGGCGTCGAAACGTGCTTTGCAATGTCAGGATATCTTGAACATGATATTCTCCTTGCTTTCTCCGAGATGGGGACCACGCCACGACAAGGACTTGTACAAAGAGTGCCTAGAGAGGTGTCGTACACTAGCTTGTTGTGCTCGCGTCTGCACCAGCTTTCTGGATCCGGCTCTGGACGTCCTGTGGCGCGCTCTGAACAGCATACACCCTATTCTGCAGCTTCTGCCCATTACCACGATAGATCGTACAGTGAGCTCTCCCTGTCATGACCTTGAGTATGGACAATATGCTAACTTACGCACGCCGCTATGCCTTCAGGTCATGTTAACAGAGGTAACGCCGGCACGATGGGCAAGGTTCCAGCAATACGCTCAGCGCGTCCGCGTACTTATCCGACCCAACGGTATCGACTATGTTCATCAATCTGTATGGATGCTCTTGGGATCCTTGTTGCAGGGCGCACCTCTCCTCCCGCGACTCGTCCGGCTCAGCTTGGATATTCTAGTCAACCGACCCGCCGATTACCTATGTCTGCTATCTCCTTCCCTTCGCAATTTGGAACTTTCATTCAATGACAACTCACGTGAAATACTACGTGGCATGGAGGCTCCGATTGCTCTAGCATTTCTTCAAGTCGTCATACCCTAAGTCCCAGACCTGGAGACGCTCCTTCTTCCGTCGCACTCTACGAGGAGGTTTTGCGAAAAGTTTGTTCAATCTCTCGCGGGATTCGCCACGCTTAGGTCACTTCATATCGGCCATTCAAATTTGCCTGTCAATCACGCTGCTCTTCTGGCCCTCTCCCACATGTCGTCTTTGCATTCCCTCCATATCACCCTATCCCCAGGCCATAACGCTCGTGGCAATGGCTCGTCGCGTCGCAGTCCCACATACATTTTCCCATGTCTGCAGGATTTGAACATTGACGGGACACTGGGGGACCTCGCTCAGTTCTTCGACTCCGCAGAACTGCAAACGCTCATCAAATTGACGATCTCCGCTAAACCCAATGTAGGCCTTGAACCGGATTGGAAGGTGGCCGTGCACTTGATTCTGGCAACGCTTCCGCAAGGTCTGCGAAGCCTGAGATTCATGACGAGCGAATATTGCCATAAATTCCCGAAGTCTTCCACCACATACTCGGTGCTCGAACTCTTTGAACCTTGTCTCTCCTTCATCAATCTCGAGGTCTTCGAAGCTATATTCTGCGTATACCAGCCTCATCTCGGCGATGAAGACATCATAGGGCTCGCATCCGCTTGGCCGAAGCTACATATCATGTGCATCTCATACTATGATTCGTGGGTCCAGCCTAGTCCCCTCCGCCGCCCGACCGTGCGGACCTTGATCGAGTTGGCTCAACTCGCTCAGCGATGCCCTTCACTGCACGAATTTGAGGTGTCGACCTTGGACGTCTCGTCGATGTGCGCGAAGGGCGCTATCCCAGCTGCGTGCCACAGAGGGCTTCGAGCTCTCAAGATCCATACGCTGGTCGGAGGTACTACCGTCGACAACTTGTCGGATTTCGCGTTGATGCTCGACAGCCTGTTTCCGARGCTTGATACTAATGCCRCGGACATCAAGCCAGTGRAGKGTGATGTCGGGGCATTGCTCGAGGATGTGCAAGCACAACGGCGACAGGAACAACAAGAYGATACGTTCCTCACTCAGGACGATGAGGTATGATGCCGTCGCATCTTCTATGCGTGCTTGATCTACCACTTATAGCACCCGCAGTGCCCTTGCAAACGGGAGCTGTCGCGGATCGACTGGGTCCCATTGTATGACGGTTTAGTGTGATTATCTCACAATCGTGTATACGCATCATGTAAAACATCTCGCAACCGTTGCAGTGCAAGAATACRTGCAACTGTKTGATCCAGCAGCGACTACAGTTGGCTTTCTAGCTACGTACTGAAGGCCCGTGAACGCCACCTGTCGCCCGGYTGTAGTCGAAGTCCTTGTGCTGCATATGATGKAGGTTAGTGACGGCACGAGACATGAATTGTGGAAACGTAATATATCGCACATGGCTACGGAGGACTATCCTCTATCTCAAGGTGGGCAGGGTGCGCGCACGCTACATCGACTTCTCCAGTTGCTTGTTCGCACTCTCGATTCACCGTGATCACTCCCATCAAGAGCCTCGCGTAATCCAAGGCCCCCAGCGGTCTGGTGAACGTAGGGTTTTGTCGAGTTAATTCTTCTTTCTTGAAGGAGGCGGGTCGCTCGAGATTGGGGAAGAGACGATCGAGAATGACCGCCAGCGACGCGATGTCCACCGTCTCCTCGCCGCGCAGCTCGAAGACTTCCAGGTCCGCCAACATTTTGTGGTTGATACGCGGTACGTCTGAGGGAGAAGGCAGGGTCCTCACGTCGAGAATGGGCAGGTGGAGATAATCCAAGAGCGGCCATCGTCGAGCCATTTCAGCGAGGCCCTCGATTTTCAACGCTCCGTCAAACCCTGGAGGTTGGGTCTGGTCGCAGATGAAGTGAAATGAAGTGAGAGAGGGCCATGCGGCGGTGAGACGCGACACGTCGTCATAATTCATGCGAGGAATGTGACCGGCGAAGTCTGCCAGGAATGCGTCGACCTTTGGGAACGCGAAGAACGGCTCGACGATGTCGGTGAGAGAGAACAGCGAGAAGTCGAGATCGTCCAGGATGCGGAATTGGATGTCAGTTATCGCATCGGTGAGCTGGTCTTGCACGATGGCGAAGGTATTGATGACCATCTCTGCCGATAGTGCGCTAATGATGATCAGGCCGAACGCCTGCATCCGAGGACACCGGCCGCAGGCAAGGAGTATTGCGCGGATTTCTTGTATAATCCCGCACAGGTGTAGGTGCTTCAGCGCTCGAAACCCTGGGCCAAGCTGCAAAGGCCTTGTGAGGTCACGTTCAGACAGATCGACAGCCAGCGTGAGGTCTTCAAGCGACGTAAGGTGGGATATAATTCGCAGCGCGTCATAGTCGACGATTATACCGCTGTGCGCAATGGTGAGCGTGTGAAGCTGATTGAGGTGAGGGAGCTGGTTGAGGGAGCGAGGAGAGATATACGGGTAGCCGTGTATGCGGAGGCTGTGTAGCTGAGGAAGAGGCGATGTTGCCATGAGGACGAAGGCTGGGTTAGCCGCTATTTGCCGCTTGGTAGAGCATGTGAGGACGAGGTGTCGGATAGTTTGTGACAGTAAGAGGGTGACGCCAACAGGATCCTCGGGTTCGACGTTAAGAAGGTGGAGAGTGTGCAAGCACGGAAGTAGGGGGNTTTCCTGCGGATCTCATCTCCAAGAGATCCCAAGCGATTCGTGGTAGCTTGACGCAGTGCAGCGGGGTGACTAGCTCTAGTATTCGAACCCGCCTTGCATACTCTTGGAAGCGAGCCCATTGTGCATCGGTGATTCCTCCAGCGATGGTCTGTGAAAGCAGGTTATCAAGGTTTACTTGTCAGCATTACCGGAAAGTGCTTACAAATGGTGCAGTATGGGAGCCATCTCGAAAGGAGGGCAAGATATCGAGAAGAGCTCTCAATGAGGACATGGTATGATAGAGGACATCGAGGGCGGGATCCACGAAGGCTCTGCACACGCGCGCGAGTTGCAGCAGAGCATGTTGACATTGTCTACTATACCTCCAATTCTCTTCCGAGAAATCCTGTATGTTAACCACCTGGCCGCCAAATGGTGCCAAGCATTGGAATATTTCGGCCACAATGTAGGGAATATGCAGAGCACGAGTGGTTGCGCCATGAGACATGAAAGCCGCGCTCGCTTCGCACTGATGGGCCATTCAAGTGTTGACCGTTGATGCGCACACTGTATGTATCACAATATGATGCATCAGCATACACCCGAGTCCACACATCCATGATAACAGGCCCACAGATTGTTTGCTTGCCTTGAACTTCGACTTAAGGGGCTCGGGGTCTCTCGGGGTGCGGAGATGGGCTCGCCCGTGGCAGCGCAGTGCGTGATGCTCGCCAGCGCGTTGTCGGCGGTCGCTACTCATGTTATGATGTTACGTGCTGTAACACGTGCTTTGTGACTGACGCGCCACTGCCAGCGCTCAGCGCCGACACCGTCGACGAGACGTCGACGCAGCTAAGACACAGCAGCTACTCTAGTGCATTCGACGTCTGTGATACTGTTCAATCTTTCAAGGCTTTTGTAACTCAGCACCCTCTGTCTGCTATGACATCCGCTTTGCACATACCCTCCGTCTTGTCAACAGTGTGTCTATCCTTGATCCCACCTCGCCATGAACTTTTCACGCCCAACTACATACAGAAGAACGCTGCGGATCTTGAGAGGCGCAAGGAGGGATGCAGAACACTGGCGTGCCTAGCGCGCGTGTGCAAGGCTTTCACCAATCCAACCCTTGACGTTCTTTGGCGTGATGTGCCCTCAGTGGACGTCTTGCTCAAGGTTCTGCCTTGCTTGCAGCACGATCCAGGGATCCAGCACGTTCAGTACGTGAGTTTTGATGCTATTATTGAGATGAGGTATAATAGCTGACATTGTGCGCTATAGACCATTCTTGACGATATCTCGGCTGTCCAGTGGGATCGTTTACAATTTTACGCGGGGCTCATCCGAGCCCTCCACCAAGCGTATCCTCTCCAAGCTCTCAGTATACAACGCGTCGTCTGGGCTGTCATCAAGCAACGCTGTTGCGGTCGTCCCTTACTGCCAAATCTGCAAACCCTGGAATTGCGCCACATTGACATAAGTGACCCTGTTGGCCTGACTCTTTTGCTCTCCCCATCGCTCCGCACGGTCGTTCTTTCGTTCAGCCGTGCCAATGGAACTATGCGTCACAGACGTCTACAACCTCTCATACCCGCTAGTCCTATACCCACACATTTTGAAGCCCTCGTCCAGCTCATTGGGTCCACGCTTCCGCATCTGACCCGTCTGCAAGTGCTCAATCTACCCGGCAGCCTTCCTTCCCACTGTATGAGTTATCTCACCCGACTTCATCAGCTGCATCGTATTGAACTAGGCATTGATACCGCCGCTGACTACCACGTCCTGCAATGCCTTTCACGCTTCCCATCCCTGCGAACGCTCAGTGTCGCGGTTGTCCTTCGGGAAGAAGATCGAGAGCAGGAGCTAGATCTTGGCCCGGGATTCTTGGGACTCGAGGAATTGCATCTCAATGGACGCGCGGAGGACCTTGTCGCGGTCATTCAAGTGTCTTCCTTCTTGGCGCTGCGAAGTTTGTCGCTTGAAATCTGCACTGTCGACTCACCAGACGCGTTCATGGACGACTTCGCCGTGATCTGTAGTCGGGTGCCCAAGTCGATCTCTAAGATTGATCTTGCTGTGTCGATGAATTATGGGTTTGAGCCTATATCTCTCACGACATTAGTCAAGCCGGTTCTTTCGTGGGGGGCCGTCACCGTGTTCAAGGTCCAGACGGACAATTATGCCCCTATCCTCGATAACGACGATCTGCGTAGTTTCGCCGAAGCCTGGCCCCATCTCGTTGATTTCGAGCTGCGCCCGACGAACGAGGACAACTCCCAGGGAGTCAAGCATCCTAAGGTCTATGTCACTATAACCGGCCTCATCGACTTGGCTCAACGCTGCCCCCGCTTGCGCAGCCTCACGATTCCTGCTCTCGATATTGCGGAGCTCCCAGACATCCGAGACGTCCCGCCACTCAATCGACGAGACCTATCGCGCCTCCAGATCAAGGACCTCATGAGGACCGACTCGGCGAACCTCATGACCGTCGCCATCATCCTCGACCTTCTGTTTCCTTGCGTCTCGACCCGCCGCTCCGTGGAAGCAGCATATGTGCAGCGTCATTCGTACTACTACATGCTCCACATCGATAACCGGGTATTCGATTTCCTCCTCATCCTCATGGGCACTATCGCGGCGCGCCGGGAATGCGACCGGATCTCGATACCATAGGAAAGAAGGGTGATAATGACATCGTTGCTTGGATATGACACTTGCATAATTAGCATCGCGATCAAGAAGAAAGAGCTCACAGGAGCCCCAAGTTGTAAGGTATCGTGGATATCGTAGGACCGACGTAGGTAGTACCACCCGCGTTAGTACGACATGCTAAAAGAATTGTTCTGGCCCAAGATATTCTGACGACGCTCTGACGAGTTCAAACTTGCCATGCACCTATGTAAATACGCACTACCTACTCTACCTACTTGAACCTCTTACGCTCTGCCAATGCACTACTGTAGTACTAGGCCTGACTAGTAGCATAGTAGGCGCTTGCCCCGACGAGACGCTGTTGTCCTTGGCGCCAGCGCAGCTTGACTCTGACGCCCAACCTCCAATTGCAAGCCCGACATATTGTTTGCGACAACCGAAGCACAGATCTCTCGGCTTGGTGTTTCCTTTGTCAACGACTTATAGTTGTCAGAAGGGTTAGCAGCGAAGCGTTCACTTGTTGCACCAATACTGATTCCACGATCCAGAAATCCGATGCATACATTATGAGTGACATGGGCTCATGCTCGAACAAGGCCGCCCACAGGGTCGTTTCCTCGCCGGACTTGCTGAGCCTTATATTCAGCTACTTCCGGCCCCCTTTCATTGATGTGCGTGAGGGTTCCGATGATTATCGCGAACTCCAGGATTACAGCGCGTGCTGCGGAACTCTGTACCGCTTAGCAACGACTTGCAAAGCATTCCAAGACCCCGCTCTTGCTCTACTATGGAGGCGCATTGTCAACCTTGACGACTTCCTCGCGCTCTTCCCTGGTTGGACCGACCTCGGTAGCTATGTATATGACGAAGCATTTGTACGTCTACCCGCGCCACAGTTGCCGTTCGCTGGACTTCGCCCCGTTGCTGAATTGAGCGCCTCGCAGATCATTGCAGAAGATGTCACGGAGGACCACTGGGCTCGCGCCCGGTACTACGCCAGCTTTGTCAGGGAAATATATGACACGCAAACAACGTGGATACACCCTTACACGTGGAGCGTTCTCGCGCGATGGTGTGGGCGAGAGCCTCTCTTCCCTCACCTGGAGTCTCTGACGCGGCTGCGGCTGAGCGCGCGTAGCTGGTGTCCGCTATTTTTCCTGTCCCCAGCGTTGCGCCACCTGGATCTCGTGCTTGTCGATGCTCCTGGGGATGAAGACGCTGCCGTAGGCAATCGCCTGCTTAACGAGATTGCTACGCTCTGCCCCAGGCTCAATTCTCTCCGCGTTCAAAGCGACATGGAGGCAGCCACACCGTCGCTCAACATGATCCATCGTTTCGTAAACCTGCGCTCCCTCGCCACCATCAACATGCCCCTACGTCTCTCAGAGCTGCGAGCTCTCGCGAGGTTCCCACATGTCGAGGCTCTATCCGGGACAATTGCTATTTTGGCCCGTCCTGCGCCACGCTCGGAAGACGGGAGCGAGGACTCTCAGGATAATGAGGAGACAGGCGACGAATGGGAAGAGAGAGCGGAAGAAGAGGATGGGGGCGAAGAGGGAGAAGAAGGAGAAGAGTGGGATGAGGAAGAGGAGAGCGAACCAGAGAGTGATGATGCCGAAACCCAGCCGGGGTCTAGTCATGCCCTAATCGCAGATCGTCCATCAGGTACGTGAATCTCTGCTTCGATAGAGTCGATACTGATGTTGTTGCAGGACTTTTCCCTCTTGGTAGCTTTCCCGCACTGAAGAACCTCCACGTCGACGGGCATGTCAAAGACCTCAAAATCTTTCTTCGAGAGTCTCTGAACGTGCCACTGGAGACCCTGTCGGTCAATGTCGCGAAACCTACCCGGCCCAACAAAATCCGAAGGCTCTTCGCCGCCATCGCTTCTTACGCTCCCCACACCCTTCGTGCATTCTCGCTAAAGTACGCCGAGGAGCCACGGCAAGAGCCTGGACGGTTCATCGACATGGTCCGGCCCCTGCTTTCCCTGTCATTGCTCAAGAGTGTCGAGTTCAGCGTCGTGGACTTGCCCCACATAAACGACGAAGACATCTTGGAGATCGCCATCGCTTGGACCTCCCTTCAAGTCTTCCGGCTGCCCGCTGGGAAGGCGTCTTGGAGGCGCATGGGCAATGATACGGAGCGGCCGACACATCGCGCGCTCATGTACTTCGCCATGCATTGTCCCAATCTCGAGACGCTCGTTCTCCCCGACATCGCATTTGACGGTTCCCTCTTCGCGATTCCACTCGTAAAGCACAGGTTGAAAAGCCTGGACTTCGAGGTGAAAGACAGGACGTCTGCCTATCCGCCAGTGATTGCGATGGTCATAGACCTCGTCTTCCCATTCCTCGACCTGGAACACGAGAATTCGCCACCAACGCCGCCTGGATCTCCAGACCCTTGGCGTACTAATCGCTTATATGACAAGCGGACTCATCAATGGCCGAAAATCAAACGATTTCTTCGAGCAATCCGTGCTGGGAGAGAGCGCGGAAAGTCTCTCGAACACTAAGCTTTGCTACTTTCCAGCCCTTGTGCTTCATAGAACGTATCAAATACTGCTTAGTCCGCGGCCGGCGCCGTAATAATACTGAGACTCTTGCTAGTAGCGTCCTCAGGTCACCGCATGAGTTGCTTTTGATAAGGCTGGCCCTGTGGCAGCCTTTGCCAGTGTGAGCTGACGCGTACCGTCACAGGCGCGCTATTGGTGTGACGGAACGCGTGTTGTGACGGCGCCTCTCGACTCTTGGACATCGACCACCTGGTCTGTTACTTCTTCCCTCGACTGTATCGAGGATGAACCCAACACATTGATTGCGCCAAAGTATTTTTGTACAAATGTTCGATTTACGACTGTCAACTCCAGATGCTTTTCCTGCCTTTCCGTTCAAGCCGTATGACATACAGCTCGACCTCATGCGTCACGTTTACGCGTCCATCGAAGCTGGGAAAGTGACAATCACAGAGAGCCCAACAGGAACTGTATGTGCAATTGTCCGTTATTCGAGATGTGTACTCACTCAGGCTTAGGGAAAGACGTTGAGTTTGTTGTGTGCTTCGCTCACGTGGCTCAGAGATGAGCAAGAAAGGGCGAAGAAGGGCAAGTTGAGATTGAACACGGATAATGCTGATGGTACAGTAGGGCTATTAGTGCTCGCCCAACATGATATTAACATATTGAAACGCATATTCTAGCTCCCGACTGGGTCGTGGCTCAGACAATCGAACGACGGCGTCGCGAGCTGGAAGCCGTAGAACTCGAGTACGCGTCTCGTCTAGCCACAGCACGCAAGCGGGAGGCACAGCTCCGAAAATTGACTCGAGGTCATATTCGGAAGAGGCCTGTAGGCGTATTTTGCGGGATACTTGGTTCTTTTACTCACCGTCGACTCTAGAGGCTGATGACGGACGACCACGACTCGGACAGACTTATCAACAAGAACGATGATGAGGACGACGCCTACCTTCCAGAAGTCGATGAAAGCAATGACAGCGAATGCAATCTCTCACCCGCTGTGCTTGCTCTCATGAAGAAGTGCGAGCCATTTATCCGGTCCACGCTTTCACAACTGATAGCGGTCTGTCATAGGCTGCAACGTCCAGCGGCTTCGCAGGAGGATGAGAAAGAGCCCACTTGCACTAAGATATACTACGCCTCGCGCACACATTCGCAGCTAGCTCAAGTATTGCATGAGCTCGACAAACTCAAAATCAGACTCAATGTAGCAGTGTCGACAGTGGAAGAGCCCNAGCCTCCCACTTCCGGTTCTCACAAACGATCAGCGACTACCGTTGAAGAATCGGATGACTTGGGTGAGGGTTGTGGACCCAGAGCTGTTTCACTGGGGTCGCGAAGGCAACTCTGTATCAACGAGCAGCTACGAGCGAGGGCCGGTGACCTAGATGAGGCATGCCGTCAGATGTTGGGTGGTGCGCGTGTCATCTGTTCTACATCGCATATGTTCCCGCTGATACATGTGTCATGTTCTGGGTAGAGAAGGGCAAGAGGCGTTGTCCACATCTGCCTACAGTAGAGGAGGAAACGAAGATGTTAGATCTACGAGACCAGATCTTGGTGCGAAAACCATAAATTATATGACGTGTATGATCTTTTCGAGCTCACACATCGACGTTCAGGCGATTCCCAAGGACATAGAAGATCTCTTCGCCACCGGTCAAGCCGCTGACACATGTCCGTATTTCGGCTCTCGAAGGGCTATCCCCCAAGCGCAGGTAGATTTTGCCAATCAGCAGCTCGTCGCGTCATCGCTGACAGGATGCAGCTGGTATTGCTTCCATATAATCTACTTTTGCAAAGGACAGCACGGGAGGCTTTAGGTATAGACCTCGCAGGCCAAGTGATCATAATCGACGAAGCTCACAGTGAGTCTAAGCTGCTCCATTGTCCTCAGCCCCTCGCCACTCATCATTATTTTAATAGACCTCATCTCTACATTACTATCTCTATCCACCACGCGTCTTCCCCTACGTACCCTCTCCAATGCTCGACACCAATTGTCCATATACCTCTCGCGCTTTCGCAACCGCCTGTCCACAATGCACGCGTTGCACCTGAAACGCTTGATGAACCTCCTAGATGCTCTTAACCAGTATGCAGAAGAGTGGCGAGACGCTCATTCGAAACACGAAAGCGGAAAGCCACGCTCACCAGACGTCGAAGTAATGACGAGCGCAGAGCTGCTGCAGAGGCTGGGGCGTAAGACCGAGGGCATCAACCTCCTTGAAGTGGAGAAATACCTGAGAGAGAGCAAGGTCGGCGTGTCTCTGTCTCGAATGTCCTGCAGGTCTCACATGGGCACCACGTAGATCGCCCGAAAGATCTCAGGGTACTCCGTCAAGACACTTGAGAAGGCGGCAGGCCAAGGTATGACCCGCTATACCATGTTTCAGTCACAACTTGAGACTTAATTTCACAGATACCGTCAAGCTCGCGAAAATAGCTCGCCTTGCGAGTACGACGCCACCGCTTCATGCGGTTGAGAGCTTTATCAGCGCCCTCTCAGCCTCCAGTGATGGTCAGATTGACCTAGTCTTCTTGGGATGAATCCATATCTCACAAGCGGGTTTGAACAGACGGTCGGGTCACCTTCGCAATCGTGGAGAACCAAGTCGAAATCAAGTATCAGCACCTCAATCCGGCAACATATTTCCAAGAGGTCGTAGAATCGGCGCGGGCTGTAGTTCTTGCGGGTGGTACCATGTCTCCTGTACGTTCCCTTGTGATGCCCGCGTAGTTCTCCCTGATGATCTAAATTTCGTGCGGACAGATCGAAGACGTGGTGAACCAGTTGTTCACCGTGTTGCCTCCGGATCGCCTTGCGACGTTTTCATGTGGACATATCATACCAGCGTCGAACTTGCAAACGCTTGTGCTCAAGAAGGGTCCCCGCGGAGGGGAGTTACAGTTCAAGTACCAACAACGGAATGACGAAAGCTTGGTGAGAACGTCTCCACCAACGGTGCACGTGTGATGATCTGACTCCGCCCCTCGTATAGATGGCAGAGCTTGGACAGATCCTGCTCAACTTCACTAACATCGTTCCTGGAGGCATGGTGGTCTTCGTCCCGTCCTACGCTTTTCTTCACATGGTCACGAAACAATGGCAAACAAGCGGTCTTTGGGAGAAATTAAACGCGAAGAAGAAAGTGAGCACCCTCCACGTTGATTAGTGATGGGCGCGTACCAACGCCACCCGTGTAGGTGTTTTCTGAGCCCCAGCAAAGCAACGATGTTGAGGCGGTACTGCGTGACTACTCGTCCGCGATACAGGCAACAGTACGTCATAGCCTCAATCTGTTATAACCAGTACCCACAGTGGCTCAATGATGATCGACTTGCAGAGCAGTGAACCAGGAAAGAAAGGCGGAGCGCTCCTGTTCGCAGTTGTCGGAGCGAAACTGTCAGAGGGCCTGAATTTTGCAGACGACCTCGCGCGTGCAGTCATTATCGTCGGTCTTCCCTTCGCGAACCTCGGCTCTCCAGAGCTCCGAGAGCGGATGAACTACGTCGTTCGCTTGGAGCAGCGGCGACTGTCATCTAATCAAACTGGCAATACAAGCAGCCGGAATGCTAAGGATGCCGGGACGGAGCTGTACGAGAACATGTGCATGAATGCGGTGAACCAGAGTATAGGTGGGTCTGATATACCTAGCCATACTCTATCGCGCAGAACATCTAAATCGCCTCTCCGTACAGGACGAGCGATCAGGCATCGTGGAGACTGGGCCGCACTCATCCTGGTCGATGGGCGGTATGCATCAGGACGCATCAGGAAGAAGCTTCCGAAGTGGATAGAATCAGGAACCACGGTCGCCGAGAGCTTTGGGCAAGCGATGAAGGAACTCGGGCAGTTCTACAGAGAGAAGAAGGCTGCCATCATGGCTTCATGAGTTTGTGGGAACAAATGTATTGTAATGAACGCTCCGTTGTACTGGGGGATGGTATGTTACTCATGGGTCAGAGTGTAGATATTGCAAGTAAGGGGGTTTCCAGTTTGCGACGATGCTTTTGAGTGGACGCCGCGGGATGTGAGGAGCACTATGACATCGTTGCTGCTGGGAATGTCCTTCGCACGGGCTGCCGCTGAACGTGGCGTTCCCCCATGTCCAGCGGAACCTGTAGGGTGCCAATGAAAGCCTAATCAAAGGGTATACTCGAATTCGTGTGTTCAGGACGGTCGTATCTACCTTGTACTGCCCACTTGGAAAGGTCAGTTCTCGGGCGTGGTTACCGAGACCGTCTTGTCTGATACGTGAATCTAAGATGATGTACATTGTCAATGATAATACAAGTAGTTTGGAAAGCAGCCTCACGTGTGGAACCTTGTCGATGCCCGGCTCGGTCCCGCACATGCACACGGAAACGACTCGGCCGGTCTCGAAGAGTTCCATCAGACGGGCGTGTTTTCGACCCGCCGACATGCACATCAGATGCTTGCTCAGTGCATTCCATATAGGACAGTAATCCGACGCTGATTCCAAGGGAAACTCCAGGCGAGGGAAAAGGCGGTCGATGAGGAGCGCTGACTGGAATATACGGTGGTGCTCGCTCTTATCGCATTTCGGCCGAATGGATATCGCCTTGAGAGGATGGCCCGGGAACGACTCGTTCTGCACGAGCATAGCAGCCGTGTCGGAGATGTCGACGAGAGGCAAGTGGAGCTCCTTGAGTTTAGGATATTTCGTCGCAGCTAGCACGAGAGACTTGGTGGTGGGGATCCGGTCCCCCTCTATCGTAAACGATGGCCCGGGAGCGATGGTGAGGTGCGTGAGGTCCGGCCACGCTTCCAACATACTCTTGATGCCGTCGTCGTCGATGGGTGGCAGGTACGCGAAGGCGATCTCGACGGTGTGTAGTAACCGGAACTGCAGAAGCGGCTGCAAGATGTCCAGGAGCGTTGAAGTCTGAACACCCAACCTGGACGTGTCCACCACGCGCATCCAATCCTGCTCTAGACAGAGAGTCGTGAGAGTCCGGGGAACGTGATCGAAGAGGTCGGCGATAGCTGAGCGCAGACTGACGCGCAGATCATGAGCAGTGGCGTTGGCCGTGAGCGTCTTGAGATTGGGTATTGCGAAGTGTACGAAGAATGCTGCCAGGTCAGCCGAAGAGCCTCGGAGAGTTGCATCGTGCACAAGAGGGAAGCAGACTGTCTTGGATGGGGGTACGTCCCTGAGATGCAGGCTTGCCGATAGGTGCTCCAAGCGCTCCAGGTTGACCAACTGCGCTAGACACGCGTAGTTCAGATAGAAGGTACCGTCGAAATGGAGTTGCCGAAGACCCCGGAATGAGATGATGATCGCGAGAGTGTCGAGTCCCGCCTCAATGTTTTGGTCCTCTTCTGCGGCCAAGATGAGGGTCGTGAGGTTTGGTGCGGTAGTGTAGACTGTCTCCAACACGCGTGGCACCACCTCGGAGGTGCGTTGCGTGATATCATGGGACATCGACAGTGAGAGCACACGAAGGCCAGAGTATAGCAGCGCTGATTTTTTGTCGAGGCCGCTGGGGTACACGTCCAATGTTTGAAGGACTTGCAATCTGGGGAAGAGCGGCCGGTCTCCCAGTCTCCCCAGCAGGTCCTGCATCAACTCGTCCGCGATGTTGTCGCCCAAATACGGATGCACGTAGAACTCTCGCACTAGAGAAGTGTACTTTAGGAAACGGTCCCATGCGGCATCTGAGACTTCGCCCTTCAGTTTCTGTCATTTCCACCGGCCGTGAGTCAATGTCAGGAATCCAAAGTCAAACACGAAGAGAACATGGCTCACAAACGCCATCCGCCTAAACGGGGCTGTCTCGCGCTCCTCAACGTCAGAGAGGATGCGAAGGAAAGGCCGTAGACTTTTCATGCGCCTCCAAAGAATGTCCAGAGCGGGTTCCGAGAACGCTTTGCAAGTGCATGCCAATCTTACAAGCGTACCGCCTCGGCGATTTAGAGCGGCGGACGCTGTCTCAAGCCCGCAGAGTCGGCGTTCCCTTTTCCGAGGGACATGGGCGCAATATGAGAATATGTGATACAGTATCTCTTGACAGTAGATAGCGGAGTGTACGGGAATCCATCTCCGTTGGGAGATTCCGGATCCTGGTGTTGTTGTAGTGAAGGCTGTGGCGGGAACTTGAAGAAGACGTCACTAGAATGCTCAACAGTGGCGTAGTGAGACGATGCTTCAAGCATACCTTCAGCACTGGTATCCATAAGTCTTTAGAGCCCCATCCACTTCAGCGCGCTGTTGCAGTTTTACACTGAAGAGCTGTGACCGTAGTCGCAGGTCTTTCGACACAAACACAAAGGCTTGAAGCTTGAAGCTTGAGGCCGCTGAAGCGTCACGTTGGCGATAGTGTCACACATGGTCACAGTACACGCAACGCCCCACCAAGTTCACTCCCAGTCACAGGTCACAAGAGCTCATGCGTGATCGGATGCATTGGCAGCGACGCCCTCCGCCGTCCGAGCTGACCCATTAAAACAGAGTATATTCATAGCATAGGCACCCAGGTGCACAATATATTTACACCGTTTTTTGAATTTTCACTGCGACGAATGACTCGGCGCGTGATTGCCGTGAATTGTGATGACTTGAGAACCTACCAGATAATTGATAGCCAGAACCCAACATCGTATAAACACGCATTTTCAGACCTGGGGTATTTGTTTTATTGTGCCCAACTGGTAGCTGCCAGCTGACCAGGGGGCCTGTATTGACAGTGCACCCTCTCCTGACGCTCGCTGCCAGTGGCCCGATGACCCTGAGACGTATGGCCATTGGGCTATCCGTCTCGGGAAGGTGACATATTCTTAGGTCAGATTTCATACAGAACCGACGACGACTGCAAAAGTACATGTTATAGTGAGCGGAGTACGCCGTCAAGATCTTGGTGGACTCACCGCCGCCTACTGGCGATAGTCTGGGAGAGAAGACGGCCGTCTTCTCCACCAACCCTCTCGCAATTACCAGAGAATTGGAAAGCTCACTTGGAGCCCTCGCAACGCTCTGGGCAGTTAGTCCTCCGAGGCGACGTCTCCTCTCGTCGGCTGACACGATACAATGAGATGACGGAGTGAGTGACACGATGCCGCAGCGAGCGTCGGAGACAGCGAAACGAAGACTCACATGGTATTGCCAGACCGCGCCCAGGCACAGCATGTGTGCTTTGGGTCGGTATGACTTAAAATCTCTGTTGGTCGTTTTGAGATTTTTAGAATGCACGGCGTAGGGGAGGAAGGGGAGGAAAACTCACCTGGGTTTCCATCGTGACACGATGTCCATTGGGGAGTCCTTGTGGGCGACGCGACGCGATCTTATGTACCTCCACGGTATGAAGGGCTTGTACAGAGACTGTGGGCTCACCTGCGGTCGTAAATGGAGCCCATCGCTGCGGCAAAGATGTGCGCTGCTGCGGTAGTTTGGAACGAGGTGTCGTGGTGTCGCCTTCGATACATCTGTCATCATACTCACACGAAATATCGATGCGTGAATCGAAGTCTTCAGATATCGAACGACCATACTCAATGTACAGGCATGAAGTCATGGTCTACCGCAGTGAGGAGCGTGAGACCCCTCCTTCACATTAGTAATCTCTATCCCTTCCTCGAATAGATTCTCACTACGGCACGTTCGATGCTAATAGATGAGGAATTCAGTAGACTGGTTCGCGGCGTAGGGAGCGTGGCCGTGGCACCTACCGTTGTTTCACAAGCATGGTCACGCCTTGATTCACGAACCCTTTCACAAGCTGTGCGACGAGGCCCTGGTACAAACCAGCCCATCCTTCTTCCTTGACTGCGCGGATCCAGACGTTTGTCATGTTTGCTGCGGTTGCGCCATCTGGCCGCCGATGTGATGCCTGGACGCGGACCTTGGCGAGGAGAAGAGGGTACAGTATGGCAACTGCGAGAGCATTTGCAGTAGCCCCGCTCAGGAACGCGCCGGCTGCAGACGGTCGCGTTCGGGCGGGACGGTCTAGGTGGCGTCCAGGCAGGCGAAGTCGGCTCAACAATTGAAAGAAGAGAAGAGTGAGCGCGGGCGTGAGACAAAGCGGTAATGTGGGCTTGAAGCCTGTGTCAAGGCAGCTCAGCGTGGCGTTTCCAGAGCAGACGAAGACCCACAAACCTGACCAGAACCCGGACAGGCCCTCGTCTGAGTAGATAGAGCGCATCACCTCAGAGAATCTGGGAGAGGTTCTCATCGAGCGTTTTGATTCAGGCAGCGCGCTGTCGGTGTCGTCATCTTCAGCGTCATCGTCATCGTTTCTGCCAGTTTGCATGCGCACGGTAATGACGCTGAGCGGCGTGGATACTGCACGACTTGCTACGCCTGCTACAAAGCCCACAGCTAGCTCCGTGGGCACTCCTAGAAGGACGGGCGACGTTGGAGAGGTGACGGCGCGCTTCAACGATTGCAGGAGAGGCAGATTTGATGTCGAGCGGCGCCTTGCAACAATTGCGTGGAGAAGGGTATAGAAGTAAAAGTACAAGAAACTGCCACGGAGTCGGGTCAGTTCACCGAGGTCACGCTAACCACAGAATTTGTACTGACTTTGATATCAACGTGGAAGCGGTATCAGCTCCAATTCCATCGTAAAGTCCTGCAAGGCCCTCTGTACGCACAATGTGCTTCAGCAAGTGATATACGCCCTTCAGACCATCAAGCTTTCTTGATCGAGACGCTGTTGTCTGTAGCTTCGTCGCTACTAGATCAAGCGGGTAAGATATAGAATTGGCAGCCGCGCTGCCTAGAGCCCCAGATACAGCCTGCGCAAGAGGAGGGAGAGACGAGGTCATTGGCGAGGGCACAAGTAGTAGTAGGTATGCGAGGGTAATGAACTCTATATGTAGAGAATCCCATCGGGATGAGTACACTATCACTGGAACGAATACAGCCGACTTTACCTATGTATAATCGTGATACTGGCTGTAGGTCAATCTTGTTGTGCAGACGTGGGGGCTACACATACGGCGGAGTCTACTGTCACCGAGTTATATAGCTGGCCTTCAAAGTCGATGACGTCGTTTCACTCGGCTCCTACACGTGATTGTAATGGTTCTTGGCATGTGTTCTGCTGCAGCTGGCTGCACTCAACAGTCTCCTCTTTCTCGGGTAGGATAATAGAAAACGAAGGTATGATCTGAAGCAACTCGTCTAGATAAGTAGGTCCAGCGATGAGAATTTGTGTCAAGACAGGGTTGGCGGAGACGCGCCGCAAAGGAGACGCGTCGCGACGCGTTACCGGAGTTACAAGCGGAGCTCGATCCCACGTGGCATGGCGAGCACATGATTACCCCGGATTTCCGGAGCTTGTACGCGAGCCCGCGGGGTAGCGGCTACCGACGCTCTCCTCCTCCGCGTCGTCTTCAACCCCAACAACCACCAACGCTACGAACTACTCGAAGGCCAGAATGAGCATCGCGCACGGCGTAAAGAAACTTGGCGTCATTGGCGCTGGTCAAATGGGTGAGTGCGACTCGCGACAAAATGAGCACGTCGCGTCTAACGTGCTCCTGGATAGGCCTCGGGATTGCCTTCGTGTCAGCGGTACACGCAAAGGTCCCAGTCCTGCTGCATGACAGATCAGCAGCGCAAATTAAGTCTGGGTTATCCCTCATGGACAAGCTCTTGGCCAAGGACGTGTCGAAGGGCAAGATCACCCAGGAGGCAGCAAAGGAGGCACGGGATCGCGTCACGGTCGTCGACAGTACCAAGAGCTTTAGAGACGCCGATATGGTAGTCGAGGTGAGTGCGCCTCCTTATACAGTTGCGCAGCTTCTATAGCCCCATGACATGAATCCGGGCCGCTTGTATATGCACGGCCCCGGAGTATGTGTGATCCCCATTAGCTCGGTGCTGGCTCATTGTACTCGTACCACCCATCGGGGAATGAGTCTTTTGGTCTTATGCGTGGTCGGACGCGCTGCCATGTCGCATTTCTACTCAAAAGCATATACTAACTAAGCGTAACCGCACACTAGGCCGTCTCGGAGAATCTTGCCCTGAAGCAAGGCATCTTCCGCTCATTATCAGAAGAATTGTCACCACAAACCATCCTGGCTACAAATACGTCATCAATCAGCATTACGAAGATTGCGGCTTCGACCATCCCTGAGGGTAAAACCGCGTCCGATCCGGAGGGACGGGAAAGTGCATCAAGGGTCGTCGGGCTGCACTTCTTCAACCCTGTGCCCGTCATGGTCGGTCATCCTTGCATGGGGTGCATACAATCACTGATATGAGCATTGCGACCGCCACGTTTTATTTTTCCCTACTACAGAAACTTGTAGAGCTCATTGCGGCGCTACAAACATCAAAGGAGACCCTTGATCGCGCTCGCGCGTTTGCGATTGCTTGTGGAAAGGGTATGTAGACGCAGCTCATCGATCGCTGAACATCATAGCGGATCTCTGACCGCTATCCTTCCATATTTCCTGTACTGCGCCTTGGCGTCTGACCCATGTGTCCGTTATCTCTATGGCCAGAGGTGACTTCCTCGCAAGACGTTCCAGGCTTCGTTTCGAATGCGCTGCTCATGCCATTTATCAACGAGGCGAGTACCTCCTTATTCTATTTCGCGCTGTGCTACTGACGATTCTATTCCATACCAGGCAATCATGTGTCTTGAGAAGGTACGTGTCTCGTCGGTTCGGCAGAACTCAGTTCTCACAATTGGTATAGGGTGTCGCCACCCGAGACGACATTGACAAGACTCTGAAATTGGGCATGAATCATCCGATGGGCCCTCTGCAATTAGGTGCGTTGCTATGCAATCTCGAACACAGTATTGTCATTTAGCTGAACTGCGATCCTTCACAGCTGACTTGTACGTCTTCGAGTCTGCTTCCGTGTTCTATTACTCACATTGGCACCAATCACGTCGTGCACATGCTCTTCATCGATATTGACCCTTCTCTGGCTGCCTCGTCCCTTCCTCGCATCGGCCTGTCTTGACTCACACGGATCGCGATGGTGTTCACTCGACTCGACCGGCTGGTCTTCCCCGGATAAATCTCACTGCCTCGTCTGATCCTGCGTGCGTCCTTCCTTTTTCGTTTCTACTCCTTCTCTACGCGCCTCCCGTTGCACCGTCGCCATGCATTTGCCTGACCTCACGTACTATACGTGGCCTCGTGAGCGTAGCATCGGCTTGGACACGTGCCTTGCGATCCAGCAGACGCTCTACACGGGCACGGGTGACTCGAAGTACCGCCCGAGCGTCCTGCTTGAGCGCATGGTGGACGCACAGTGGCTTGGAAAGAAGAGTGGCAAGGGGTTCTATGACTATCCGAGCCAGTAGAGAAGGTTCCCGGTCTGTCATGATTTATCAATCCTTTTGTCCTCGGAGTTACCGTGCGGTCCAGACGTCGGCACTTTCACCCGGTGGTCCTGAGTCTTTGCTACGATCCGGAGTATCCGACCATAAAGGCAGGCCGGGCGCACCCATCTGGTGATGAGCTACATACCAGCGTCATCGTGACGGCGACGGCATTGGTGTCGTTGCCACTGCTGAGAACGGTTTGCATTCAAGCGAACGGCCAGGTTCTGGAACACTGTGGCTGCGCGAATGACAGGGGGTGCTCCCAACCATTCAGTCGTCGGTGATGTCGCCGGTCGCAAGTGGCCTAGGATCCGTTTGTGCCTCTGTGGGCGGTCGCGTGACACCGGATGGAAGTCTGCGTCTACTTACCACTGCGGCCGAGCGTTCTCTTCAGATGGAAGGCTGAACAGCCGCCTAATGTATAGAGGCCGGCATACCAGCAGAACAATGCGCAGATGAGGTGCCGTTTACCGCAGGCGACACACGGAGTCGACTCAGTGGCGGCGCACTGCGCGGCTGGCACTACGCACCATAAGGCCACACTTGTGCTGCGAAGAAGGCCTGCATGCCAAGTGCAGCTGTCTGCCAGAGCGGAGGATACCGTATGCCAATTTGACTGCCTTCTATTGTATTCTTGGCTCGTGCGGTTGAGCTGACGAGTAAGGCGAACGTAAGATACCTGCTTCTCTTCCCAGCGGCATACTTTCGCATCGCTCGGGTACAGCGGGACGATAGCTCACAGCCTGTCCGCTGTCCCCGGGCGCTGACTGCCAAGTGGTGCGTAGCGCTGCTGCCACAAATGCTGAACTCAAGACACCGTCGGGCATAGGCGCAGCGCGCGTCTTGCCGCTGGGGGCCGTAGCGCAATCTCGATCTACCCGCGCTCGGACACGCGTGCCCGAAAAGGCAGGGAAGGTCGGCAAGCGGTGTACGCCCTCGAGCTGATTGAGCGCAACGCCGCTTTGCACCGCCGGTGCTTCTAGGTTTGAGCAGTCTCGGCCTTCGGAGCTTCGCATGCCCACAATTTGTGGAGCTCGGGATATAGCGCCTCGACCGTGGTCGGGACGCCTGTAGGGCCATTCTCATGCACGCAAGGGCACTCTGACGCAAACTGTTCATCGATGATGGAGGCAAGACACATGTAGGGCGTTGGCGTTCCGTGGGCAGTGCAAGCTCGGCACCCCTGTTTATCGCAAATGTGGGGTTCGAAAAATTCCCTGCGCCGTATCGCGTCTTTGGCCACAGTTGACCTTCCCTTCCCCTTCCCATTCTCGTCTCAAAGCCCTTCCCTGAGTGGACGAAGGTCAACTGCAAACGGCGCAGCTGCTTCTACGCACCCTGACCGANTCACCCCACGCACAGCCTCGATGCCCATGGTCAGCAGCCATCTCCCATGCAATCTCATCGGGTACAACG